>RJWT010033553.1:0-13957 GCA_004365215.1 Cuniculus paca
GAAGAAATCACTTTTGTCCTAACTACCTTATGATCCCCCTGCTTCTGACCTAGAACTTGAGGATCTGTTGCCCAGGACCACACGTCTGTCCTTCAGCCCCCAGTAACTCGCACTCTGCAGTCCTGTGTCTCAAGGCTCCTTTGGGTGCTTATGCTCTGGGCTGGTTGCTCCAAAGTGTCACGTCTCAACAGAGGTATCCACACGGCTGGAAGGAGGGCCTCTAGCCCACCCTTGGGCCTATGCCTGCCTCTCTCAGGTATCAACAGAGCCAGGGCACTGAAGACCTCCAAGACAGAGGCCAGCACAGCCCAGCAGCAGGCCCTGGCTTCCCGGACACCTTGTGAGCCCTGGGCCTTGAGATCTTTCTCCACCTCCTGGAGCACTGATGCAGGAGGCGCTGCATTAGCAATGCACCCCAGTGACCCTCGGTGCTGGCGGCGTGCAGATCCTGCAGGAGAGGCGCAGGAGGGGAGCTGCCGCTTCCATCCAAACAGGGCTGTGTCACACGGAGCTGAAGACTGAACTCGCAGACAAAGAGGCAGTTAAGCGGAGTGTTTATTGGAAGTATAAGAGGAGGGTGACAGCTTCTGCCAGCTATCTCTAACACGACATCCGCCCAGCCTGGTACCCTGCCTAGAGAAGCAACTTATCTCTCCAAGAGTAACTTCTATGTTCTCCTTCTAGTTCCAGAAATAAACCTCCTGCTCCCTTTTTGCGCGTGTGCCGAGCCCTCTCCAATCCCAAGACTCCTCAACCACCCAAGTGCCCGCCCCAGCCCCCAGTAAATCTTTGTGTCCTGTTTTGGGCACACAGGTGCTCCTTCAAATCAGCTGTTGATACGTCATTTTGCCCACCTCCCAAACTCCTCCCCAGCCAGACCTGAGGAAAGCAGCCGCACCCTCTGCTCCCACAGAGGGTGCCCGCATCTCTTCTGCAGCCCGCCTGTGCCTGCGATAAAGGCCTCTTTTCTGCTTTGTCTGTCACGCCAAAATCTTACCGGAGGGAAGCTGTCAGTCGTTGGGACTAGGAAAAGGGTTGCCAGAGTGGGCTTCAGTCTAGTGGCCATGTCCCCTGGCTGAGAGGTCAAGGTGGCACAGATGGTCATTTGGGTCCATGCTGTCACAGGACTGGCGGAGAAACTGTCCGTGCATGCTTTGGCTCACCAGGAATCTTGCTGCATAGTGAAGGGGAATGAGGCAGAAGGGAGAAGGGGATGGATCAGTTGTAGTGGTCTCTTGCCCAGTTTGCTTCACATTCCTGAGCTTAGAGATCTGTGTAGACTGACTTAATGCTTCACCTTAGGGATGTGCTGTTTTCTTGCGGAGGCTACCAGCCTGACTCCCCTTAGGCCCTGTCCCTTGCTGGCTGCCTGTTCATAAGCAAAAAGCTCAGCTGCCTCTCACAACACCATCTCCTCACCTCTGGCTTTCTTCTAGGGTGCTTCTGGAGGTGGGGGCCCCCTTCCCCCCTCCAGGACTGGCGTCTGGGCTGTGTGGCTACAGTATCCTCCTCTGAGCTCCTAGCCTGGCCTCTTGGGTCCTGCCTTCCTTATGGGAAACGAACCCCCTTTCCCTGCCTGGTCCTCAGCACCACCACCCTCTTAGACTGAGCAGCGGCCCCCTCCCAGGCCTTGGCTTTCCCATCTCTGCTGGGAAGCCTGTGGACAATGTGGGGATCGCCCTTCTTCTCCAGCCCCATGTGGGGCCCTGGAACTGGTTGTGGGGTCTGAGGGGTGAGACCAGTCTCCTGAGCAACGGGACCTCTGCCAAGTGGGCCGGGCTGGAAGGGCCCTCTTATGGTTAATACATTGTGTCAACTTGAGAAGTTTAACCAGAGACTCAGCAGGGAGCCAGGGTTCTTACTTTGTAAATATCCTCATCCTGTGCAAAGGAAGGAAAGGACATTTTGTGAGTGTTATACCCACCCTGAAGGTTTTGAGGGTGGGGGTGGCCTGAGTACAATTTGAGGGTAGAGAAGAGGCTTGCTTTTTGCCCTCTTTTGCTCTGGCTGTTGCCTTGAAGTGTTGCCCCAGTACCATGCCACCCTGCCTTGAGCCAGCTGGTTATGCACAGAAATGTTCAGAAACTGTAAGCTAAATAAACCTTTTCTTCCCTAATTTTGGGTGTCTGGTGTTTGTCTCAGCAAGGAGAGAAAAGTAATCAATACAGGCCCATTGTTGGCAGATGGATACTAGTGATCCCGAGGGACAAGGGGTGGCAACGAGTCCAAAATACCATGGCTGCCAGTTAAGTAAGGAAACAAAGACTTCAGTGTATTATCTATTTGTAATCATTTGTGAGGTCTCAGGACTAAAGCAATTCCATACAGCAAATGACATTTTAAGTCATACACGTGTGCACATTGCCCGTAAGTCCTGGCCACCTGGCCACTCAGTTCCAAAACAAGGCACACAGCATTCCTGGCTGTTACAGCCCACAGTCTAAAGATGTCAGGAAAGGAATGGTTCTTTAAAAACTCACCTGTCTCGGGTTGGTTTAATTAAAAACCCCAGGAACATAACGCTGGGCCCAGTGGACCCCATCTCTTAACGTTTCTTATGTAAAAATTTGTACTTTAGCATAATAGAAGCTGGCTATGCATCTCAGTACCTATCTTTCAGGGATACAGAAAACAATGTGTTTACCCACTTGGTGCGATGACCAGCAAGGTGTGTGTGCTGTTGCAGAAATGGCCAAATGCAATTTTTACCCACTTATGCTGCAGCTGACTGGTTTTGTGTATGTTTATCTGAGCAGTACAGAAGGTCCAATAGACCCACATTACTCCAGGATTTGTTTGAAACAAAAGGTGTCTGATTTTCCTGATAGAAGTAGCCCAATTCAGTACAATGGCACATGAAAAACCAGAGTTGAAAGTTTTAGAGGAGGTAAAAAATGAATCATCAGATTACTCATGCATAGATGATGAAGATGATCCATTGAGTAAAATACATGCTTTCATAACAGAAGAGTGGTGTGGGCCGATGAGGGGGAGGGGGAGGAGGAGGAGGAGGAGGATGGTGGTGACTTTGACATTGGCCACGTGAGCCAAAGTTCCTGTGACAGTGAAATGGAACAAGAATCCACTGATGCAGACACGGAATGCAGTCCTCTTTGATTCAGATGATGAAGAAAATAGCAATATGGGTACATATTTGACTAGTTGAAATGTTGCGATATGGCCACTCAGCCAAACAGAACCATCCAGTGTTAGAACTAAGTCCAAAAATATAGTGAGGGTCTTGGCAAGGGTGAAAGGCGTTGGACAGAATGCCAGCACTGCTACTCAATGTTGGAAATTGTAACAGGCAAAATGCTGCAAGATGCTGTAAAATACACAAAGGCTGAAATGCAAGTAAAATGTTCTGTATGCACCAATAGCCATACTCAAAAATGTATTTATGATGACACCTCACTAGCTGTACTGAAAGCACTCATAGATCTGCTATACTTAACAGGGATTTCTCATGGTGATCACAGGAATATAAAAGACTTATGGAAAAACAATGGGTTAAAATATGGCATAAAAACTTATGCCCGTGTAGATGCAAAGACTTATGCTTTCCATTTAAACATTTATCCTGGAAGTCAGCTACCAGGTCTTTGTTTGTTTGTTTGTGGCACCGGGGATTGAACTCATGATCTCGTGCTTGTCAGGCAGGCGCTTAGGCCACTGAGCTAAATGCCCAGCCCTCATCTTTTTGGGACAGGGCCTCACCGTGCCGTTGAAGCTGGCCTTGAGCTCACTTTGTAGCCCAGGCTGGTCTGGAACTTGCACCGATCCTCCTGTCTTAGCCTCCCCAGTGCTGGGATTACAGGCAGGAGGCACCACGCCTGGCTCAGCCACCTGGTGTTTATTTGTAATAAATGAATGATGTTGTGAACAGACTTGCTGCTCCCACCTCCCAAACTAATGGGGGAATGTGACAGTCAACAATTGGTTTGCTGGTTTCCAATTGATGTTACATTTGCTAACAGAGCACGAGTTGACCCGCACAAGAACTGTACACAGGAACAAAGCAGAAATTCCAAATGAAATGTTGCAATTTCAATACAGAGAATTGTATAGTACAATTTTTGGGTTTCAGAAAGATACAACATTGGCCTCCTACATGGCAAAGAAAAACAAACTGGGCCAGGGACTTAGCTCAGTGGAACAAGTGCCTACCAGGTAAGTGCAAGGTCATGAGTTTGATCCCTGGTACCAGAAATAAAAAAATATAAAAAGAAAACAAACTGGTATTGCTGATGTTGACATTTCACCATGTGGAAATTTTGACAGGGAAACCTTGACAAAATAGAAAGCTGAGATGGAAACTTTATATAACAAAACCAAGGGTGGAGTAGATGTTATTGATGAGCTATGCAGCAGCTATGATGTCACTTGAAATACAAAGCATTGGCTAATGGTTGTGTTTTACTTGATCCTAAACATGTGTGGTGTAAATAGTTTGACAGTTTACAAAGAAAATAGCAAGTGCAAAATATCAAGAAGAAATTTTCTTACAGGATTTGGACTGGAGCTCCTAAGAGATCATTTACAGCAGAGGAAAAACAAAATGTTTCTGCCCAGGGAAGTACGCCAAAAAAGTTGTGGCGCACACTGGTGAGCTGACAGGTGGACAGGCAGGTGCAGCGTCACACAGGCCTGCTACAGCAGCAGGAAAACCGAAAGGATGTCAACCGTTCCCTACATGAAGGTGCAGGGAAACAACACATACGTGCTCTCAGGGTAAATGGTACTTGTGCTTGGAACGTGTGGTTCTCGTGTGAGGCCCGCCTTGGGTGCGATAGTTGAAGCACAGCTTATTTTTGTGGTAGGCCTCTGTTTGCGTCTACACTGAAGTTCACATAGGTTTTGATTTCTGATGTTAGCTTTTAAGTTTTGCAAGCAAGTAAACAGCCCATGTGAAAATGTCAGTGTCTAAGGGCTCCTTACACAGTGGATTTTTTTTGTTGTTGATATCTTATCTTCCTGCTAGGTGCATGTTGTACAATATATGAGGAAGCTCCTGACAAAACAGGAAGAGGTGACGAGCCTGCCACATAGGAGAGGGAAGCTAAGCACACATACTGTCAGTGTAAGCGGAGACTGCCTGGGGTGTGACAGGTGAAACAAAACCTATTTTTGTGGTAGTGTTCTGTTGCTGTCTTCATTGTAGTTCAGGTAGGAATTTATTTCGGATGTGATCTTTTGGGTTTTGTAAGCAAGTAAACAGCTGATGTGAGAATGCTGATGTCTATTCTAAATGCACAATGCATGTGAAGAATTTAATACTTTATTTTGCTGATATTTTATGTTGCTGTTAACTACGCACTGTATAATACAGTAAGAACCTCCTGACCAAACAGCAAGACCGCTGAGTTGTCAAGTATGTGCCAGAAAAAGGCCAGGAAAGCAAGGCACATGTGCCGTCCGTGTGACGCGCCTGTGTGCAACGTGCTGTTGTCACGCGTGTGGACTCCCTCAGGTGGCATCACTGAAGTAAGGACTTTTATGGAAAATGCTATCATTGTAATTTATATAAGAATTTGTGAGCTGGGCGTGGTGGCTCAGGCCTGTAATCCCAGCACTCGGGAGGCTGAGACAGGTGGATCGTTGTGAGTTCGAGACCAGCCTGGGCTACAAAGTGAGCTCAAGGCCAGCCTGAACGGCATAGTGAGACCCTGTCTCAAAAACACCAGGGCTGGGGATTTAGCTCAGCAGTCTAAGCACCTGCCTGGCAAGCACAAGGTTGTGAGTTCAATCCCTGGTGCTGCAAAAAAAAAAAGATATTTGTGTTGTTCTTTTCTAGACTTTGTAAAAACCAGCTGATGAAAATTGATGCCGTTTTAGAAACATTCAATATTAAAAGTTTGCTGTTTTTGTGATTTTTTTTCCTGTTAAGTACTCATTTTTAATGTAATAAAACTCATAAAGTTAAATTTAATAATTCATCACTAGAAATACTCTGAAGAATGAACGTGGGCCAGGCAGACCCATGTGTCCGCGCCTTGATGACAGCCAATTATGGTGCTCCCCTAATAATTCACCTTTCTTATTTCTTCGTGAGTTCCTTACCGGACGAGAGCCCCTGCGGAACACGGAACATCTAAAGAGAACAGGAAGACATTTTGCAATTGCGAAGTCACTTTTAATCAAAATGCTGGAAAGCACCACGCTCGCGGGCTCCCTAAACCCCCGCGTGACTTCTGCGCGCACGAAGCCGAACCCGCGCTGCCCGCGGGGCGCACGCGGAGCTCGCCGCCTCTGCGTCTGCGCGGCTCAGGGCCGACCGCGGGGCTCCAGGGGCGCCACCTCTGCACTGCGCAAGCGCGCCACGTGCGGCGGTCGCCAAGCTTCGGTTGCCGCGCTATTGGTTAACGGTTATGGCTATGCAAATCTAGAGGCCCGGCTCTGTCAGGGCCCCGGGCGGGAGGCGGCTCGGAGGCGGGGCCGGGGGCGTGTCCAGCGAGCAGCCGGTAGGAGGCGGGGCGGTTTGGGCGGGGCCTGGGGCGAGGAGGGGGCTGGGTAGGCGGGCGCCACGGTCGGGGGCGTGGCCGGCGTCCGGGGCGTGGCCTGGCGAGCGCGCGTGAGCTCGGCGCGGCGCTGTGGGGCGTGAGGCGAGGAGCCGGGAGCCGGGAGCCGGGAGCCGGGAGTCGGGTGCGGACGAGCCGCCGTCGCCATGAGCGCCGTGGACCTTGCCCGCGTGGGCGCGTGTGTGGTGAAGCACGCGGTGACCGGGCAGGTGAGGCCGCGCGGGCGCCTGTCGGCCGGGCGGGGGGCCCCGGGCAGCCTCGGCCGCGCCCCTGACCGCGCCGCGCGCCGCAGCCCGTGGAGCTGCGCAGCCTGTGGCAGGAGCAGGCCTGCGTGGTGGCCGGGCTGCGGCGCTTCGGCTGCGTGGTGTGTCGCTGGGTCGCGCGCGACCTCAGCGAGCTCCGCGGGCTCCTGGACCAGCACGGCGTGCGCCTGGTGGGCGTGGGCCCCGAGGCCGTGGGCCTGCAGGAGTTCCTGGACGGCGGCTACTTCTCCGGAGGTGCGGAGGTCCCCCGGGTCGGCCCCGCCTCGGGGGTGGGGGTCGCCGGACGCGGCGTGGGGGCGGGGCGCGGAGGGCAGTTGCGGGAGGTAGAGCTGGCTGGGCCGGGGTGCACACCCGTGGCTTCCCTTCCAGACCTCTACGTGGACGAGAGCAGGCAGCTCTACAAGGAGCTGGGCTTTAAGCGGTGAGTGTGTCCGTCTGTCCGTCTGTCCGTGCAGCACCCCAGGCTACCCAGGGCGTCTGCTTGCTGACAGCTTCCCCTCAGCCGCGTGCTCAGCCCAACCCAGCTTGCCAGCCCCTCTGCTGGGGTCCGTGTTGTGGGTGTCTGTGATGGGGTTCTCACCCAGTCGGCCAGAGGGGCCCTGGAGCATGGGGTCTCTGTCAGGGCCGTGCCGCCTGCTGGTGCCACATGCCGCCCTGGCAGATTGGCAGTGCCGACAACCACATCCCCACGCACACCCAGCCTGGTTGGGTCCCATGTTCCACACCCTCTGCGGAACCCAGGCCAGCCAGCCAGCCACGGGGCCGTGGGGGGTGCGCCCCGTGGCTTCTGTGGCTGCTCCTGGCCAGGCGGGTTGCTGATGTGGCTGCCTGGTGCCGTCTCGAAGCTCCTGGTGAGATGAGTGGGTGGGGAGGGGCCTGACCTGGGCTGGTCTCTGCCTCTGGGACCTGGGCTCTGCCAGTGAACCTGGACCAGCGAGCCGGTGTCTTTGCAGGTACAACAACTTGAGCATTCTGCTGGCCGCCCTGGGAAAGCCCGTGCGAGAAGTGGCCGCCAAGGTTTGTGGTGACAGCGGGTGGTGGGAGCCCCTTGGGGTTCCCCCTGGGACTGGCTCTGTTCTTCTCCTTCAGGCCAAAGCTGCGGGCATCCAGGGGAACCTGTCCGGTGACCTGCTGCAGAGTGGAGGGCTGCTGGTGGTCAGCAAAGGTGGGTCAGGCTGCATCCTTTGTGGGATGGCCGCATTGGGTCCATCTGTGACTTGTCTGTCTCATTGTTCCCCTTTTGTGGTGTGGTCTAGTCCTGAGGGTCACCTTGGTGAGGCGGTAGAACGAGAGCACCTGGTGCAGGTGGCCTCCCAGCTTACCCTGATCATCTGCTTGCTGCCACAGGTGGTGACAGAGTTATGCTGCACTTCGTCCAGAAGTCCCCGGGTGACTACATTCCCCGGGAGAGCATCCTGCAGGCTCTCGGCATCTCTGCAGAGGTTGGCACCAGCGAGCCACCCCAGGTGAGTGAGGTCCGGACGACGTGGCCTGCTGTGAACAGAGCCCCTCCACACCTGTGCACACGGCACACTCGGCCAGGGCTCGAGCTGCAGCTTCTAGGGAGTTGTGTCAGCCCCAGAGCATCGTTTTCCCCGTGATTCCATTTGCAGAGGAAAGAGGCTGGGAGGGACCCAGGGGTGGCATGACCAGACAGGCAGGTGTAGCTGGTCCTCCCTTGTGGGCTGTAGGCTGCATGGGGACTGCAGGCTGGAGAGAAGGCTGCCTTCTCAGCTGCAGGAGCCTGGGGCCTGTCTGCTGTCCCGTCTGGCATTAGTGTGGTCCTGGCAGTATCTCCTGCCCTAGGTGGACAGGAGTGGCCCACAGGCCAGGCTGCCTCCAGTGGCCAGCATGCCCCCTTCTTTATGTGGGTGGGTGGGGGCCCTGGGAGTGCGGCCAGCCTGACCAAGCCTGTTTCCCTGCAGTGTGACAACGAGGCGTGTGGAGGTGACGGCCCCAGCATCCAAGGACCTGGAAGCCATCTGCTGCCTTAGTATCTTGGGTGCTCAACCAGAAGAACCATGCTGTTAGGTGCTGGCTGCCACACTGGGCCTTGTCTTACTCTCGGGCAGCACTGAGCCATTAAAATTGCTGTTCCTAGGCATGTTTTGTCACTGGCTGTCACTGTGCGTCTTTGCAGCTGTCACTGTGCGTCTTTGCAGCTGCCATCGCACCCAGTGTTGGTCCCTAGGGGTGCCTCTGGGGAGGGTGCAAGGGGCCATTGTCCCACCATGAGGGTGGTTGTCCTTTGCAGGGCACGTGACCCTGCTGTGTATTTGTGGACCTCAGGGCTCTGGCTCATGGGACACGGAGGACAGCCCTGGTTGCTCTGTCATTTCCTTTGAGGTGACCTTGCATCCTGGTCCACCTTTGTCTGGGGACCAGTAGACGGGCCGAGGCTGAGGAGATCAGGTTTTGGGGAGACTTCTGGGGCTTCAGAGAAGGGCTGGGTGGGTTTTCAGAGATGAGGTGGGTTGGACTCCACCAGATGCATTCTGGGTCAGCTCCATGCCGAAGGCCCTTTTGTGAGGGCAAAGCCGTCACTTAAACCCTGTAGCGGCAGCTGTGGCCTTGGCCTGGGCATCTTGGCTGGCTCAGCATGTGGGGTTCCCAGCCACCTCCCCTGGGTCCGGACAGGCCCAGAGCAGGGGTCTGGGCCCCCGCCCCTGCCACGACAGGGCTTCCCCTCCTGGGCTGTCTGGTCTTGGTGAGCCCTTGGGATCTCAGCATCTCCCTATGCCTCCCGGGTCCGTAGTGTCCTGGTTCCCCCTGCCACTGTCATTTACAGACACAGCAGGCAGTGTGCCCGCTGCAGTCCAGCTGTTCTGGCTACAGTGACACAAAACCAAATCTGCAGTCGCAGCTGCACTCCCCAGGGCCGCTGGGCACCTCCAGGCCTCTGCCCCCGAGTCAAGACTCCCCCTGTCTGAAAGTGGGCATTTAGCACTGGGAGGTTGAGGGCTTGGCAGGAGCCCCACCTTCATTGGCCCCTCTAAATTCCCCCCACCTGGTGCAGTTCGTGGAGGTGCCTGGCTGCCACGTGGCTCCTTGTAGACAAAGAGACCGTCGCCTTGGAAGCATTTATTTGGCCCTAGTCTGAAACTCGTGGACATTGAGAACAACGCGCTTTGGCAAGGGAGCAGAAGACAGTTGACTGTGTCTATGGGCTGTGACGGGCACTGACCCTTGTGGGTGGCACGGAGAGGGCAGCCTGGACACAGGTCTCCCTGGGTGCTCGCCAGTGCAAAGGACGCCCGGAGGGCACAGTGGCTGCAGGGCATGGATGCACTCTTGCTGGTCCCTGCCGGTCCCTGCCGGCCCCCACTGGCTGTACCTTCTTGGCGAAACTCCTCCTCTCCAGGCCAAGGTGCCACAGGCCACGGAGCACAGCTCAGCCTCAGCTACCAGATGCGGCATCGCTGCTTGGGGTGCATGGGGGAGCCCTGGGCGCAGTGGAACGCATTGGCGAAGGCAGGCAGGTTCTGCAGGGAGCCTAGCACCCTGTGGAGGAGCGGGCTGAAGAAGCTGGCCTGTGGCTGCTGGAGGCAAGGACATGGGGTGTGCGCGCACTTGCCTGTACTTCAGGGGGCTGTGGACGTCAGTCTTGATGGACTGGACAGCAAACTCGGGCCTGTAGGAGCCGCACCACACCTACGGGCACATGAGGGGGCATGGGCAAGCGCCCGGGGGGCTGAGGGGTGGGTGGTGCCCCTTGGGGTGGGAAACCTGCAGGTTTGTGCCCTCCCTCACATCCGCGTGGATGCCGCAGCTGCCCAGATTGCTGGTTGTGGTTGTGCAGCTGGCAGCCCCACGGTGGCCCTGGAGCACACAGGGGCCCCTCCAGAGACAGATGGGTGTGGAGTGTGGGCTGTGGGGCTAGGATTGTGCTGCTACCTGGGCATAGTTGACAAAGAAGAGCTGTTGGTAGGTGAGCTCCAACCCGGGCAGCAGCTGGTCTTTGCCACCTTCCGCCATCCACTTCAGGTAGGCCTGTGGGCACCAAACGCCATGAGGTGGAGGACACCTGGCACTCCGCCAGGTCTCTGGAGTCCTCAGAGCGCCACTGGGGGTCTGGTTTCAGGACCTGCTCCAGGGGAAGGGGTGGCTATGCCTGCCCTTTGGGCCATCATGGACACCCGTATCCCTTGGCAGCAGGGCTCAGTGGGCCCCCTAGCAAGGCAGCAGCCAGCCGTGCCCCCTGGAACCAGCGCCTGAAGCACGCGGCCCCTTTGCCAGCATCTCACTCCAAGTGGCCTCCGCACCAGCTCAGGGGCTGCATGCCCAGTGGCTCCCCACAGCCAGGAGGTGCACTGGGGCCACCACCGCCTGCCCAGCTGGGAGGAGAGAACCAGGCCCAGGCCCTGCCTCACCAAGGCACCGCCCCTACGGGACCCACCTTGTATGCCTGGCGCACCCCTCCGTTGTCTGCGATGTTTTCCCCAAGGGTGCTGAATCCGTTCACCTGTGCACAGGACACAGGGTGGGGGCAGCCAGGCCCTGCTCCCTCAGTCCCACGGGGTTAGGGTTCGGGTTCGGGTGGTGCCGCAGGCCCTGTGCACTCACGTTCTGGTTCTCGGCCAGGTCCCAGCTGTAGTTGCCATACTGGTGGATCATGCACTCTGATTGCTCCCGGAAGTGCTGGGCTGAGAAGTTACTCCACCAGTCCAGCATATTGCCGTTCTTGTCGAAGTTCCGGCCTGGGCAGGTGGAGCAGAGGCAAACCGTCCCGGACCCCAGCAGAGGCTGACCTAGGGTCCCACTGCTCCTGCACCTCCTCCAGCCCAGCCTCCAAAGCTCGCAATTCTGGACCAGAGTGAGCCCTGAAGAGCCTCGCGTGCCCCCAGGGGATGCCCAGAGAGGGAGGGCCCGGCGGTCTCCCCAAGTTCAGGGCCTGGAGTCTCAGGTCTCAGAGACACTGGCTTTGGAGACCTCCTGTGATGGCTGCAACTTCTGCATCCAGGGGAGGAGGCTCATGGCTCCGGGGTCAGGGCTGGGCACCTCTGGGTGGCAGGGCAGCCCCTCCCAGGGATGGAGGTGGGCTTGGCCCAGGAAGGCGAGGTGAGCACGGTCGGGACTCAAGTGCAGGATCCAGCGCTTGTGCCCTTGCATCTCCATGCGCAAAGCGGTTCTCTGGGCAGGGCCCGGGCTGCAGCCCTGAGGACCCGCAGCCTGGCCTCTGCTCCCCTAAGCCACGTAGAGGCTGGGGTGCGAGCTCTGACCCAGGCTGCCCCTCACCCTCTTACCATTGTCATCAAAGCCATGTGTGATCTCGTGCCCAATCACCATCCCGATGCCCCCGAAGTTCAAGGCCTGTGGCTGCTCCTTGCTGAAGAAGGGTGGCTGGAGGATCCCCGCAGGGAACACTGCCCGGGGTGGGGCAGAGGGTCAGCTGGGAGGCGCCCCTGTGTGCCTGGCTCAGGCAGGCTCCCCAGAAGCTGTCACCAGACCAGGAAGTGGACACCAGGACCCCCCATGTACAGATGGGGAAACCGAGACTCAGAGCAGGGCTAGCGCAGGGCAGGCTCATGTGCCACATCCAGCTTCTTCCCTCCCTGCCGTGCTGCCCTCAAGAGCAGCTCCTCCCTGCCGCACTCCCTGTCCCTCCCCATGGGCTCAGTGGCAGAGGAGGGCACCCAAGGGATGGGTGGGCGGGGAAGCTGGCTGGCAGGGGGCCCAGGGGTTGGGGGTGAGCCTACCGATCTGATTTCGGTTTGGGGAGTAGAACGCATTGACCACAGCAGCCCCGATGATCCAGCTGTGGTAAACACACCAGTCACTGGGAGGCCGCACCTCCTGGGACCCTCCTGCCATGCCCTCCCTGCCCATGTCGCAGTGACCACAGCAGAGCAGGTCCTGTGCATTCCCCATTCAGGAACCCTTGTGAGAGGTGACCTCAGGACCCAGAAGCAGAGAGTCCTGGCAACTGTGATGGTCCCGCCGGCCCTCCCCAGCTGACACCAGGCCAGCCCGGCCCAGCCAGGCACAAAGCTGTCCCTGCCACGCCACCCATACCACTCACAGATTCTGGTCCACCTTATCCCGAAGCTTCCTGAGGCTCCTGTGGGCACTGGCCTTGAGGTTCTGCAGTGCGTTCTCAAAGTACAGGTCCTCTGAGAAGTTCAGCTACGGGAGAGGGGCTGTCATGGCTGGCGCCTGGGCCGGGTCCCGGAAGGGCCAGGGTGGCGTCCAGATGGCTGGGGAAGGGCCTCAATTCTTGCCCCGCAGCCTGGCCTGTGGCCTGAAAGCTCTGGGTGCACACGTATGGGGTCGCCCTCGCTCTGAACAAGCTGCTTAGCTCCCTGGGCCTCAGTTTTCCCACCATAAACTGGGGCTGATGCCACGGCTGCCCCAGGAGGGCAGCTGAGCTGGTGACTGGGAAGACGGCAGGGTGCCTGTGCAGTGCTCCCTCCCGGGTAATCAAGGGCCTGGTTCCCTGGGGTGGCTCAGAGGTGGGGGTGGGTGCAGAGCTAGGGGGCCCTCAGAGGGTGGTGCGCACGCTGGAATACTCCTGGTCCAGCCTCCTGTTGTCTTCCTCCAGGATGTAGGTGGGGTAGCCGATCTGCTCCCGGATGCTCATGGCCTGGGGGGAGCGGAGAGCTGGCTGCAAAGGTTGGTGCTGCTCACTGTGGGCCAGGGGGCCACCCGTGGTCACATGCAGAAGTTGGTGGTGACTGTCTGTCACCCTATTTGTCCAGAGGCCTTGCTGGGTCCCTGGGTGCTGGGATTTCTGGCTCCGCTCCCCACTGCTGCCCTTGACACCAGCTCCTGACAGCTAGACTTAGGAGGCTGTCCGGCACCTCTATCTGTGAGGGTCTGCGGGCACCGGCTCCCGTGTCCCCACAGCTGCCGGGGCCCTGCCAGGCTCACTCACCTTCTCTTGGGCCTTCTTCTTGGACTCCTGGTCCATCCAGCTCAGCTCATCCAGGGTCTCCACGAACACAGCCCGGATCTTGTTGATGAGCTCTCGGATCTGGGGGCCATGCAGACCTTCACATCCAGGCTGCCCCAGAGTTGATGTGGGGGTCACCACCCTGCTCAGGGCCCTTGTCCTGGGTCTACCTGCCCTGCATTCATGGTATGTACAGCCCATGCCGCTCCCGGGTGGGCCTGCAGGGTCTAGGGCTGGGGGCCTGAGGGCCAGCTGGGGTCAGGGGTCAGAGGCCTTCCTCTGTCTGG
>RJWT010033554.1:0-13890 GCA_004365215.1 Cuniculus paca
AAAGTATCTCACAACATATTCATTTTTAAGTGAAGTTATAAATGTCTGTGCCTTACCAAATTAGTTGCTGTGACCATAACACAGTCAATATGTGAAACTCAAATGTTATGGTTCTTTATCATTCTGTGTTGTCTACTGTGTTTCACATGGTTCTTAAAATAGAAGTGCCCAGTCAGGTTCTCACTCTTTGTCACATGGTGAAAGGCATATTTTTGAAGGCTTATTTATAGTTTGGAAAGGTAGTGAATGTATTTAGATGGAGTTCAAATAGCACCATCATGCCACCTAATACTTTATATTTGAAAGGCAACACTATTTTTCCCGTGTGCTTATTACAGGTGTCTGCTGTCTTCTCAATCTCTTGGCTGAGTTAGCTTCATTCCCTGGACATAGGGAGCCACCCCAGTGGGGTCAAGTGGCTACCAGGAGCATCCAGATTCAGGTTGAGCTTGTACCAGCACATCATTCCAGGGTGACTCCCCTCAGAGGCTTGGGCCCACTTGGTTCCCTCCTGATGGCGCATCCAAAGCTCTGGAGTCACGTGGTAACAGTGCCCAAAATAGGATGATTTCTCCTAGGAATTATATATAGCCACTCTTAAGGCCAATTAAGTAGAGCCAGTGACATTCTACTGTTTTGTCTTTAGACGTCTTGATTGGATGATGCGAGGACCCATCAGAGAGCAGAAGTTTGTTCTGATCTAATGGGAAATGTTTCAAAAGAGTCCATGAGAATTCGCAAGAATTCACCAGTCCCTTTTGATTTCTATCATGTCACAATTACTCTCAGAAGTAGTTTACTAAGAATTTCTCATTGGCGCACAGAAGTAAGTTAGTTATAGTGAGAGAAACATTTGAGACCTTGATATCCTTTTTTGCAATTCTCTTGTACAGTTTATGTCCCCCAGAGCAGATAGACACTAACTAGAGTCAGAAAGCTCTCTACCCAAAATGTCTGGAAAATCCTGGGTTGTGTTAGTTCTAATATCCATGCATTCGCCATAAGGGGTGTCTAACAGTGCTATACAATAAAATCCCTTCATGTTTTCTGTTTTAGGGAAATCCTGCATGGTTGTACTAGGGTCATAAAAAATTACTAATGTGTTTTCTCATGGCTCCAGGCCATCACATGGGCCCTGTGCAGTGGTATTGTATGCAGCCTGTAATCACAAACAAATGTATTCAGCAAGCAGATGAGCTGATACATGAGAAAGTGTGAGAGGTTAGAGATTGAGCCTTGGTGTCAGCTCTGGAGCAGGTCCCTCCACAGTGGAAGACCCCGAGGCCATGCAAATGAAAATGACAGTGCCTGGGGTAGGGGGTGGAGAGTGGAAGGGAGCGCCAAGAGGGATGAGATCACCACTGTGAACATCCAGCTTCCCTCCAAGTGGGAAATTAGAAAAGGCTTCAGCTATGGAACTCTCTGGACTAGGAAGGGGAGTGGAATCTGGGGGTCAGGTGGGGTGAAGTATGGGGATTCCCATGAGGAGGAGGCAAGTGACATCAGTGGGTGTCCCAGAGGGTGGGGAGGCTGAACAGGAAGCTTGGAACCCTGGAGCCAGTAGGGCATTAACGAGTGAACCCCCCGGGGTTTGGTTTCGCACACACTTCAGTGCCATCTAACATGGGTGGGACATGAGGTTGCAGGTAGTGAGCATTTACACCCAGGTTTGCTGCCCATTGCAGGTCCAACTTGGAAGGACAGTCGGATTGTTTTCAGGGACATTCTGTCCAGATGAAAAACTGATGTGTTTTGTCTTAACCTCCAAAAAGGAGCTTTTGAGCTGCAAAAAGTGAAATTTCTCCAAATGAGTCCCTATGAAAGGATAAGAGTGTTTTTTAGAATTCTTCAGGGTGGGAAAACTTCTGTAGGCCTAAGGGGGTCAGAGTCAGAAATAATATTCTAGAAAGTTAAAACTCTCAGCTTTCCCTTCCTGGACTGATTTTGATGAAGTTATTAGTGCTCTCCAAACCTCAGTTTCCTCTTTGAGAAACAAGGCTAGTAATATTGCTTTAAGGGTTGTTGTGAAAATAAATCTCACGCTTTCATCATTTCCTTTATGCCAACGACTTCTAGGCCTCTCTCTCTGGCCCAAATTCTTCTGAAATCCAGACACATGCACTCTTTCCATGTCCTGCAGACCCTTCAAAATCAAATGTCCCAAGCTGAAGTCATCTTTGCTCACAGACCCGATTTCTATTCAGTGAGAGGAGACTTCATATATCGGCATAAAACGTAGATGTACCCTTGACAACTTCTCACAGCAGTTAGAGCTGCAGCTTTCTAGCTATTTTTGCCCTAGTCCTATCTATATTATTGCAAGGGTCTCCTTGTCCATGCTTTGTCTAGAGCCTCCTTCAGAAAGAGCAAGTCTATGGGCTCATTCCCCACCTCAAACAGCTTCTCATTTCCCTGGGCATATTTCTTTTTCTGGCTTGCCAAGCTCTTATCTGGTTCTTTTTTATAACCTGGCTTGCAGTCTTTAGCCTCCACATACTAGTTCTCTTCAGGCCATGTTGAGTTCTATTGACTTTCTCTTGCCTTGGGTTTTTCACAAAGGTTGGTCCCTCTGGCTGGAATCAGCTTACTGTCCTCTGTTCCCCACCCCCTACCATCTGACTAGCTGTTACTCATCCTTCAGGTCCCAATTTAGATATCACCCCACCAAGATGTCCCTGTGCCCCTAAGGCTAGATATATGTCCCAGTTATCTGTAATCTCCCTAAACACAGGCACACGGGCCTCCTCATGCTGGGTTTACCCATAATCTGCCTGTCTCTTGTGTTAATAGCAAATTTGGGGAGGAAAAGAATCAGGAGCTATATTCAGTGTATCTTTTAGTGCCATGTACCACCCTGCTTTTCCTCTTCCTCTTTCTTCCTTTTCTAATCAGAGTACCAGAAATGTCAGAAGAGAAGTTTTAAAGCCAATTGGGTGAAGTGTTTTTAGCCCTACTTTCTTGGGATCTCAGGATACAGAAAGCTTCCAGTAACAGAGTTTATGAGAAGAAGTAACAGCTAAATACTGTTTCTTTTCACAATGAATTTTGGTTGAGTCATTAAGAGAAATCATAACATGATAAATCACTACACCTCAAAAGTAAAATAAAACGAGTCATAGCAAAATCACACTAAAGAAAAAAAGGATTAAGAGGATTAGCATGCAGTAGCAATACACAGTAGATAAGGGGGAAAGTGCTAATACCAGAATGTAGCAGGTGACGGATTATTCTAGAGTGGTTAGTCAACTACTGGACTCCAAAGTGGAGGCGGATGCTATCCTATCATTTGGACCTGAAGTGTCCCAGCTTGGTGCTGTTGGGAGGGTGGTCATAGAAATTTAGGAGGGGAAGCCTAGTGGGAAGGCTTCAGGTAATTGAGGATTCACTCTTGAAGGAGATAGTGGGGCTCCGACTACTTCCTCTCTCCTTTCCTGGCCCCAGGGGAAGCAGTTTTGCTTTGCTATCCTCTCCTGTCATGTTGTGCAGCTCCCTCTAGAGGCAGAAAAGCAAAACCCCACCTAACCATGGATTAGAACCCCCAAAACCATGAGTCAAAATAAAAGTGCCCTTTTCATAAACTGATGGTCTAGGTATTTGTTATATGTACAGAAAACTGATTAACAGACAATATTTATTAGTCAATTTTCAGCTTAACTAGATCCCCAATCCCTAGATGTAATAAAATATGTCTAATAAAATAATAGACATTTCCGCTGCCATAGGATTTAAATTTGAAGGGCTGCAACACTGAACTATTACAAACTTCTGACCCCGTCTACTTCTGCATTAGACATTGGAGTCAGTTTTTTCTAGCTTTCTTCTTTACATTGCTCATATTTGCTAAATAATTTCCTAATGTCCACTTTTTAAAATGTGACAGAAAGATTCCTTGTACCAGCTTACTGTATTCTAGGTTAAAGTTACCCCACAGAAATACCATTTTTTAGTTTTATTTCTTTATCAGTGTATCTTTGGGACACATAATAATTACATGCATCTCAAGGACTTGGTGCAGATATAGATCATTATTATTTTTACTTCTGCTACCCTTCCTCACCTTTTAGTCTCCCCTGACAAAAATTCTAAATGTGTGCTTTAGGCAGGTAATATCTCTGCTGAGAAGGCAGGCTAGAAAAATTCTCAGGTAACTTAGGGTACATTCTCAGAGTGCAGAAGGCTGAAAACAATAATAAAAGTAGGTAGCAGAGAGGTTACATCCAAGTTGTATACACAGGAATTACGAAAACATTACCTTCATTATGCTTTCTCTGGTGTTCTTCTGTCTGTCTGTTTTGGTGGTGTTGATGCTTGAACCCTAGGCCTTCACTGAACTATGTCTCCAGCCCTTTTGTTAGTTTTGTTCTGAGACAGGGTCCCATTAAGTCATGAAGATGCCCAAGCTGGGCTCAGACTTGCAATTCAGCGGCCTCAGCCTCCTAGAGCGCTCCTCCTTTCTTTATGAAGGTTCAAATTTCTGACCTGTATCATTTTTCTTCTTGAAAAACTTCTTCCAGCATTTCTAAAAACTCGTCTGTTGGAGGTAAATCCCTTCAGTATATTTATTTACCTGAAAAGGTCTTTATTTTGTCTTCATTTTAAAAATTACAATTTTGTTTTTTAGAACAATTTTAGATTTTCAGGAAAATTGAGCAAAAAGTGCAGTTCCCATATACCACCCCTCCCCCCTCCAGTTTCTCCTGTTGTTCACCTCTTTCATTGTGCAATACATTTGTTGTAATTGCCACACCAGTATTGATAGGCTATTATTAACCAAAGTCCATAGTGTACAGTAGGGTTCACTCTTCGTGTTGTTCAGATTAGGGAATTTCGACAAGTGCATAATGGCAGAGATCTGTAATTTTAGCACCACACAGAGTAGTCTCACTTCTCTGAAAATCTCCTGTGCTCCATTTATTAATTTCTCTCCTTTCTCCTCTCCCTCCCTCTCAAATGTCTTGCAACCATATATATTGTTACTGGCTCCGTACTTTTTCTTTTTCCAGTGTGTCAGAGAGTTGGAACCATACAGTATGTAGCCTGTTCAGACTGGCTTCTTTACTGAGTAACATTCATTTAAGGTTCCTCGCCATCTTTTCATAGCTCGATAACTCATTTCTTTGTAGTACTGAATAACTCTCGATTATATGTTGTACCACAGTTTGTTTATCCAGTCACCTACTGAAAGACAGATGGGTGGCTTCCAATTGTTGGCCGTTATGAGTAAATGTAAACATTTATGTGCAGGCTTTGGTGTGGACATAAACTTTTGACTCACTTGGATGATATAGGTGCATAATCGCTGGACTGTGTGGTAGACTCCATTAGTTTTGTAAGAAATTACCAAACTGTCATCTGTATGTCTTCCTTGGTCAGTGTCTGTTTAAGTGTTTTGACTACCTTTAATTGGATTGTTTGTTTTCTCATTGTTGAGTCTGAAGAGTTATTTGTATATTTTGGGTACAAGTCCTTTGCCAGTAAGTGTTCTGCAAATATTTTCTCTTAATCTGGAGCTTGTATTTTTCGTTCTCTTAATTTCCTTCACTTTTAAAAGGATTAGTTGCACAGGATATGGAACTTAAAACTGGTGGATTTTTTTCTTTCAACTCTTTAAAATATTTGCATCACTCTCATTGCTTGGATGGTTTCTGGCTAAAAATCTAATAAAAATTTTAACGTTCATTCCACTACAGATAAGGTGCTTTATTTTCCTGGCTTATTTCAATATTTTCTGAATCTTTGGTTTTTTACAATTTGAATATGAGATGCAAGGTGTATACTTTTTCTGTAGGTCCTACTTGGTAATCTTTAGACTTGCTGGATCTGTAGTTTGGTATCTCTCTTCTCCCCTACTCTCTTATCCCACTTGGGGCTTAGTTGGGTCTTATTTTTGTGCTTTATTATTGTAACAGGGCGGAGTCATTTGTAAGGGCATTGTTAGCCCTGAGATAAGTTTGGAAATAATTCTTTCTTTCTTTCATGGGACTGTGTTGATGTGTAGCTGGTTATTTCCTTTCCCTTTTCTTCTGGTGTCTTGTTTATGCATGTTTCAACTTTGAAACTGTCACACAGTTCTTGGATGTCCTGTTGTTTTATTGTTATTACTAACATTATTTCCCTTTGTATTGCAGTTCGAGAAGTCCCTGTATGATCATATCTTTAAGTGCACTGATTTTCTTCTTCAAGTCATGTTCAGTGCACTAATGACTCACAAAAAGCTTTCTTTATTTTTCCTATAGTGCTTTGATATCTATTGTTTATTTTTTTTCTTTCCTAGGGTTTTAAATCTCTCTAATTAGAGTAATAACTGATCCTTCAGGCTGCCTAACTTTCTGTTGGAGCTCTTAATATATTGATCACAGTTATTTTACATTCTGATAATTTCAATCCTTGCCTTATCAGTCTGGTTCTGAATCTTTTGTTTCTTGGATTGTGTTTTCTCTTGCCTTGTAACTTTCTTTTGAAAGACTTGCGTGATGAGTCAGGTAAAGGTGTGAAGTTTTACATTAATCTGGTAGCAGTTGTGTTGTGTTTAATGTTTCCTATAGCTGTAGATATCAGAGACTTTAGATTTCTCCTACATCCTTAATTTTGTCCCCATTTCAGATATTTTAATTTTCATCTCTTGCTTTCACCTTAGTTTGACTTTCAACATTAAAAATTTGAGACGATGAGGAAAAACCAGGAAAGGAAAATAAAATGAGGAGAAAAATGAGGACAGTATGATGCCACAGAGGTCAAGTAAAGAAAGTGCTTGAAAGAGAAGGGATTGATCAACCATGTCAACTGCTCAGATAAGTCAACGAAGATGAGGCTAAGGACTGACCTATGGATTTTGCAACAGAGGACACAATGACCCTGACCATTCCAGCACCCTTCATCATGCAGTGTAACACTTTAAGCAAGAAAAATAAGTTGTGTATAATTCCAGGTCAAGAAATAAGGAAATGGGGTCATTATCAAAAGGGTGACAGCTGTTCAGCAAGTTGTCTGAACCACTGTGGTACAACATTGGACCTGTCTCATCTCCTGACTGAACCAGAGCTTGTGAATGATGGTTCAAATGTGTGTGAGAGTTCTGTCCACTTCTTCACCATGTAACCTTGAACCAGTGCCCAAAATGACTTAGGTTTTCCCACTATGAAAATAAATGTAAAGGTTAACACTCAACTAAAAAAAAAATGGTCTGGGAAATGTTGATCTGACAGAACAATGCTGGCACTGGATTTTCTGAAAAGGAAAGTTGCATTCCATGACTATCTTTAAGTGTGTGAAAATGGAATATTTTAAAATAGAGAAAAAGAAAAGCTCTCCATCCAAATGCCAAGAGTGGATTAGGCAGCTCTCATATACTTATTGAGGTTCATTAAATTAGTAAGGCTTTGGTGAAAATGAACGCTTCACATTAGCAGCATCATTAGCCACCATTTGGAACTCAGGACAGGCTTTACAATGAGTAAGTGAAATGAATCAATGAAAAGGATTTATTAGTGGTCTTGCAATAGTTTTCCTTGACTAACCTAACCATCTACGAATCATTGTTCCTTGCTTGAATCTTGTTGTTGCTCTCTGAATGTATCAACCCAAGTTCCTTGAGGATTATATCATGAGCTTTATTTCTTATCACACTTGACTCAGTAGTAGGTATTATTTACTATCTACTTACTGAATAATGCTTTGAAATTGAATGACTAATTCAAATTAAGTGACTAAAACAAGCTTAATTTAAATCAAAACAAAGAGTTATAAGAAATTACCCAAACAGCCTTACAAAGATCAGCATATGATGGTTTACAGGATTAATTACAGCTAATGTTCCTCTGATAGTTGGGTATCCACTGCCTTTATCAGAAGGCTTCCACTACTAATCATAAGCCTTTATTTACTGTTGCCAATCACTGGCTCCTGGTGTCTCCAGAAACATGATCTTATTCTTCCAAGAGCCTTCCGTAACTTTTGTTTTGATAGATATTTGCTTGTATGAGAAGCCAGCTGTGTTCTTGGGCACACATACTTTGGGGTGAGCTAACAAGACGATGTAACCACTGTCTTCTATGCACAGTCTGATTCCATGTGCCCCACCACAGGCGAGCTTCCTTTTTCTTACCAAAACAGGGTAAGTTTATATCATTGCTTATATAAGAAACAAAAGACACACACAGAGGTTTGAGAAGTTTAAGGATGGTCAATTCTAGTCTAAGATTATTCAGCCCATGTAGCTTATTCATCTTCAAGATTGGAGTTTATTATATCTGTGTATTTCAGTAATGGCATTGATAATAAGATTTTGAAAAGCAAACACTAACCCAAGAAATAATTTGTGATCTCCTCTTCTCTCTGCATTAGTAAAACAAACACTGTGAGCTTTAAAACAATAGAGATGTGTATTTGGAAATAGCATGTTGCTCTTTTCCGTTTTCCTGCTGCCATGCAGTTAGTAACATGATACTTAAGGTTGTAGCAGAACTTCCAAAATAAACTTGATCTTTAGAGTTTTACAACAATGATGGTGCACCTCTGAAAGTTCAGGGATCACATCCAAATGGAGAATTAATGTTTTTGTACCAGTTTCCTGTGCCTCTGAATCACTGAGCTGAAGGTTTCATGACAGTGACAATTCTTGACTATTCCATGCTCAGTGACAGAACACACACACACAAAACAAGTCTTCCAAGGCCCATTTATTCATCCAGCTATAGTTCATTGCATTTGTACCAGTTTGCCTGAGCCTAGATTCAAGCATTGGAAATGAAGAGTATGGGGTCCAATTTGTAAAGTGGGACATGAAAGCCACTTTTTCTAGATCTGCATAGTATTGCCAAGACACACCCAGTCTTCTCTTGTCCCATGTTCTAGATAGGAGCCATTCCCCAGAGACATTCCTAGGTGCTAAGTGGTCAGCTAAACCCTCTAAGGCAACTTGTGTGGTAGGACAATTCATCACTCGTGATGCATTACATGGGAGGAGGATGGGGCAAGCCATGCGCGCGCGCACACACACACACACACACACACACACACACCCCAGCTCTGCAGTGGTGTCTTAGGGATGAAACAGGGGCACGCTGCAGAGGGAGTGCTGAAATCGTGATTTGAACTTCTAAGCTGACATCTCTGCACTTCACCGATACACAGATCATTTATTTTTATTTTATAAACATTTTTGAAAATTACCATTGAATTGTAAAAGCATAGTTTTTTAAAATTCTGACATCACCATGTAACAGTGAGCAAACATGTGATCTCTGTAAATGTCAATCTCTTTGATTCTAAAAAGTGAGCAGCAGAACAAGCCCCCTAAGTTTGTGGAAAAAATGAAATAGAATACTTTACGCAAAGCAGAGAGTGTAATAAGTGTTCAATAGAATATGGCTTTACTTGTTGATAATAAAAATAGCTCAGGTTGATTGTAGAAGATGCATCCAAGTATAAGGAAGAAAATAGCAATCCCATAAATCTACCCCAATATAATCACTGGGCCATTATGGTGTATTTTCTATTTCTCTAGTTAAGTTCACGTAATGAATTTCTTTGTTATGAGGAGTTGCAAATGTGCAAAAGATAAATACAATGCATACATATACTTTCCTCCTGCAGCCAAAAATTTTATAGTCTTTGTGAAATTTTGCTTCATTCTGTGTGTATTTATGTGTGTGTGTATAGATTTTTTCTACTAATGTCCAGGATGTTCCCTATCCTTACACACTACCTGCATTGTCTCCGGCTTGGTACTATTACTTTTTGTTTTTTCATTTCCAGGATTTGAACCCAAGGCTTTGAGCTACATCCTCATCTCTTTTTTACTTTGTACTTTGAGACAGGGTCTTGTTAAGTCACTGAGTTGCCCAGGCCAGGCTTGAACTCATGATCATCTTTCCTCAGTCTCTCAGAGGGTTGGATTACAGGCATGTGCCACCACACCCAGCTCTCCTTGATACCACTTCTAATTACAAAATACAGGCAATATGTTAACAGGAATATATATATATATATATATATATATATATATATATCTTAGGAAAATATATTTTTTTCTGAAATATTTGAGAGTAAGTTGAATTCATCGTAACATCTCAACTATAAATATATCAATATGTATCTCCTAGAATATGGGCAGCCTTTTCTCATAATGACATGACCATTATCACAATAAAATATCAGAGATTGTTCTCTAATGTCATTTAGTAATCAGTTTGTATGCAGATTTTCTAACTGTTTCCAAGATGACTGTTTTCTGGTTTTTCTTAAATCAGTTCATGCACTGTCTGCTTATATCTCTGTTACTCCAGAACAATTATCTCACCAATTTTGAATTATTATAAGCATACTTTCTAGTGCTGCATACATACATTCTAGTGTAGGCAAAGTCCTAGCCAACCCCTTGGCATAGACACACTAGTTATTTCTTCTTTCTTTTTCCTTTTTTCCTGTTACAAATCATGCTAAGATGAATATCTTAGTGCATTAACTTCTTTCACCTTTTCTAGTTACTTCTGAATATTTACATTTCCTAAAAGATAAGAAAATATTTAAGACCCTTTTTTTTTCTTTTTAACATATTAGCAGACTACTCCCCAGAAAGGTATTTGAGCATGACAGGCTAGCTGGGGCTCTCAACCCCTCCTTGTGTCAGGGTAAGTGATCAAAATTGTTTTTCTTAAGTACTTTTTTTCCTTCTGACCAAGGCACAACAATGAAACATAGAGTTCTGGAAAAAACATTTATGGCCCTGGTTTCTGAAACTATAAAAGAAGAGTTTTACCTTAAGGTAATCTCTAACTTTCCGTCCAATTCTGTAGCAAGAATGTAATGTTAATGCTACTTCAGCAGAGGAAGGACCTGGCAAAAATCAACAAGTCAACTGACCAACCAACAAACAAATAAATAAATCTTTCCTAAAGATTTCCATTTTCTTCTAAAGCGTTTCAGGCATCTGCCATTAGAACAGCATTTATAACTATTCCATTTTTTATTTATAGGCCCCTTGACGAAGCTTATCAACACCTCCATTCAATCTGCTGACATGTGTATCGGTTGCCAAGTACATAACAAACACCAGGTTACTTCACTGTCTTCATCTTGAGCAGTTGCTAAAGAGCATCTACGAGGCACAACGTGACGCCAGCATTGTATTTGCTTTTAAAGCAGTTTGCACTACAGACCTGGGCTCTGAGCTCCAGAACGGAACAGCTAATGACCTGTGATCTACAGACTCATCTTTCCTCGAGCCACATGACAAACCTCCTGGACCCAAAGCCAAAGGAATTTATGGTTTTCCAAGGAAACGTGATATTTGCTTTGACAGTTTCACATAGCATTAACTCGAAAGCAGACAAAGAGCTGAAGCTTCGTCTTCCCTCGCCCTTTCTGGGATCAAGCCCTTTGAAGGAAGGAGATCACTGGGAATCCATCCCTAGGCATGGAGGTGTCAGAGGCAGAAACCAGACATACAAATCCCACTCTCCAGGCCCTTGGGAAAATACCTAGCCACCGCTGCCCTCATCTGCCAGTCTCGTGTTGCTTGTCCGCCTCTACCATCAGCACGGTGCTGACTCCCAGCAGTGCATGAGGCGGGAGGGCAGGAGGTATGGCAAAGAGCCAGCGCTAATGCCTTTCTGGAGCCCTGGCAGGCCTCATTAAGCTCAGACTGGTTTCTGAAACTGTTCTGCCGCCATTCCTGCCTGGCACCCAGACCCCTACCATTTTAAACTTTTCACACTGCATTCTACCTTGTAATTCTGCAAACTAGGATCTTTGTTTTTCTCATAGTTCCAACATCAACACTCCTTTGGAGAAAAACTTTCACAAGCACTAGATAGTGCTAAGTGCCAATGCATCTTAGCCTGTTTCTATAGTCAAAATGAAACAAAGAAAGGAAACGGTATAAAAATTGGTGTTGTGGACTGGAACCAGACACAATAAATAACAGTCAGTGTGCACATTTAATGACTTAAAAGCTTAGCATCTCAAAGAATTCATCGAGGTGACAAGTACAGATTTTCGAGAGCAAAATGGCATTTTCTAACTGGGAGCTTGGAGCTGAGGGATCCCCTTAAAACAGACATAGCCAAACGTAGCAGATAGGTGGCCATGTGGCAAAATGGAAAGAAGCATGAAGCTGTACCCTCCCTGAGTGGAGACATGACTTTAGGGTATATGGTACCTAAATATGAGCAACCAGCCATGGCCAGCATGACCCTGTGTCGGACCCCCTGTATTAGGGAATATGGGGTGTGTCAGAGGAACCCTAAGAGGTTCAGAGTGACTGCAATGTCGGGGACAGGCAGATGGGGTGCGTGAGGTGGTAAAGGCAGTTGTGAAAGAAGAAAAAAGATAAGCAAGGAGAAAGTTCATGAACGGCCTGGAGGCCCTATTGAAGAGTTGAAAGTCATTTAAATGTTTAAGCCAGTTTTCTGTATACTGGATTCATGCTTTAGAAAAAGGACTCTTGGAGAATGGAGTGAAAGGGGCAAAGCAGGGGCAGAAAATCAGCTGCCATATCCAAGAAAAGAAGGACAGTGGGCTGGATGTGGGTGGTGACTGCGAGCTTGAAAGACATCTACAGATTTGAGAGTTATTTAGGAGGTGGAATTGATAGGCCCTGGTGACTAATGAGTTGGGGTTAAGGGACAATGATGGATAGAGAACACAGGATGACTGCCAGATTCTGGTTAAGGCATCCGAGTGGTGACAAACGTCAATGAAGGAGAGACGCGTAAGTGACACTAATCATTTCAGGTTTGGGTGGGTTGAGTTAAAAATATCTTTGGAAAAGTTTCAGTGCAGCTTTTTACAACAATATATATGATGCCAACAGATAGTAAAGAAAGCTGTGTATGGAGGGTAACAGAGTTGTCTGCTTAGAAGAGACAGAAGGACACTGCTTGGTAGAATACTATGCTCATCCTTGGCAGCTCAGTTTAAACGCATTAACAAATTGTTCCCCAAGAGCAAGCTCTGGAGGAAGGCAGGGTAACACACTGAGTTTAAAGACTGGAAGGGAAATCGACACAGTGGGGAAATAATCCTGTCTTCGTTACTGACCACTTATTGTGTGCCAGGTCCTGTGCTGAGTGTTTTGTATTCATCACTGTATGCCACGCATTTCTTACAATGATTCTACGGAAGGTAGATAACTATCATACCCACTTTACACAATAAAAGCTGAAACATGGAGGAATTATGTAATTTTCTATAGGTGCTGTCTAGTATGGTAGCCACTAGTGGCATGTGGCCACTGAGGTCTCGAATGCGTGATTGAGGGAATCAACTCTTAATTTAATTTTATTCCACTTTATTTTAATTAACATCAATTCATATTTGAGAACTAGCACCGGATTCCACGGGTGGAAAACATTTTATTTCAGTATGTTTGGAACAGTGGGAGTATGGGAATCAACTTTCTCAACTCTAAGCTGTATGAAAACTAAATATACATCAAACAGTTCAGCTGAAAAATAAGTGGAAGTCGAGACTGTGCCGTGGTGTGATATGCATCCTGGATTTTGAAGACACCATGTAGGGGGATAATATAAAACAGCTCAATAATTGTTTCCAGTAATGATGTGCTGAAATAAGATTTCGCATATACCAAGTTAAATAAAATATTAAAATTAATTTGACCTGTCTTGTCATTTTTATTTTTTTTTTAACGCGGCTATGGGAAAACGCTCAATTCCAAACGTGGCTGGCACAAGAGATCCTCCCCTGCTGGCGGTCACCTGGGCAGCCCTTTCCCAGGGACTCGCCCTTGGGGTGCCCCGGGCTCCACGCGCGCCCCTGCGCCCTTGCCCCGCGCGGGTGGACCGACTCTCACCCGGTGCCCACCACGGTCAGCGGGCTTTCCTGTTTGCCTTTTTGAACTCTGTTTTCCCTGCGCCTCGGAGAGCCAGG
>RJWT010033555.1:0-13875 GCA_004365215.1 Cuniculus paca
TTTTAGTATACACTTCAGCCTTAAAATTAACACTCTATGCAAATCAACTGCAAAGTCCTTACTTAGACTGAGTTTCAGTTTGTCTGAAATGGGAGAACCAGAGAGTTCTGAATGGGAGAAGTTCCACATTTGAATGAGTGGTATCTTCCTCAATATTCTCACTCTGACAGAGTGGATACACTGTAACTTTGTGGAACTCATTTTATGAATCACAAAAGTGTTTTATGAGCCCAGATAAAAAGTAAATTATCTTGTAATCATTACCTTTTTTTTCTTATCAAATAGATACTAGGCTTGATCCTTTAACTTTTCCTAAGACATTTTAGAAAATTAAAGAAAACAACTTTGCATTAGTAATACAAATATTTTAAAAGTATGGTGGTATTTTAAAAAATGCAAAGTAAAACAAAAAATGTAACTGGCCGTTGGTTGGAAAAAATGTACATAACTAAAGGTAATGAGTAAGATAACATGATTTTAATGTGTAATTTCTCATAATTTAAAAAGCATCACCCTTAGATTTATAGTCATATTTAATAATAAACTATGGCTGTATCAATATATCAAGCATGGTATATTCAAACAAAACCAGTCTGGATATCAGGATATCCTGGTTCTGCATATGTGATTTTAGAAGTTTGAAGTAAAATCCGTTCAGATCTTTCCCTTTTCTTTCTTTTTTTTTTGGAAACAGCATCTATGTGCTTCACGCTGGCCTTGAACTTATGGCAATCCTCCTGCCTCAGCTGAGTGCTGGGATTACAGGCCTGTGTCACCATGCATGACCTACATCTCATGTTTTAAAATCTCAATTATCAAATTATTTAGATTTAAAAGTATAAATAAATTTCTTCAGAGTGATTTATCATTCTTCCAAAGAATATTACATAGTAAAATTCTGGGACTAGTATTTTGCTGTAGAACACTGCTATGCACTATAATGAAAGCTACGTTACCTCCAAGACAATTTTCATGTAAACATGAAACTTTAAAAAGTCAACTATCGTCCTTTCTTAATTCAGGTAGCTTTTTATTTCTAAATTGTGGCAAAAGATTTGAGAGGATTTAATAAGACCTTCTCATTTGGAATGACAATTCTACGATCACACATTTTTGCCTGCACACCTATTGCCCTTTGTCAAATTTTCCCCCACAAACCTCCTTGCAGGAGTTGTTACCCAAAACCATAGGAAAGTGGTAATACTGTTGAACTAGCAAAAGTACCTGCCTACTGCTGAGGCCTGCGGTAGGCAAAGCCTGACTGTAAATCAAATTTCAAGAAGTTAACTGGATAAAGTGAAAGTGATTCACCCCTATATAAATGTGCGAGTGCCATTTTGTAGTATAAAATCTTAGCTAGCAAACTCTATTACCTGCCCGTGGGTATGGTAAAATATGTATAGAAATACAAAAAGATTAAGTTACCCAATGAAATTCTCCTATACCTTTTGAACCCTTATCATATTATTGCTATATTAAGAACTGTGGAAACTGAATCCCAAACTTCTTTTCTGATATGCTATTCAGATCTGAAGGCTGGAAGTCAAGACCCAGGCTACTCTCTGCTTTCCAGCAATCCAATACTAGCAGAATTCTGAAAAGGCAGTTTCACCACTGTCACCCCTGAATGAAAAGGAAAGAGAATAGATGTCAGGTAATATCAACATCAGATGTCACAGGCAGTCATCAGTTATGCTCGCAGCTGCTTACCAGTGTGACTCCTTTTATGTACCATAAGCACATTGGGCCCAATGCAAACCATGCCACAGACGTCACATTTCAGTTTACCATTCGGAAGCCGGATTCCTCCCTCGCCTTGAAGCTCCTGGACTTTCCTGTTGTCAGCCAGCTCGCTGCTCTCAATTAGGGGCTCTTCTAGGCTGCTACCCTCATCAAGGCCCCTGATCTCATCTTCATGGCTCAGGGGTTTCCTGTCACACTCTTCATCACTTTGCATTTCTAGCTTTACTGAGTTTGCTGTAATTTAAAAAGAAGAGATTTTAAATACATGGCATGTGGTAGCACCTACCTCTTTTCCACCCATGGCCCTTCTATGAAAGGACGTAAATGACGTTACACTTGATCTTAGCCATAAGGCCGAGAAGCGATGTAAATGACATTAAATAGAATTCTTTCCATCACCAAAGACTGTCGATACCTACTGTGCTCTGATATTTTAGTGATAAAGATGGCTCAAGAACGTGCTCCATATACAGACTAAGCTTTATTTCTGTCTCATTTCTTTAACTCAGTTGTTTACTTCTTAAGCACGTCATTAAACAGTGCTAGTATTCACTTTTGAGTTTGTCATTAAGGCTACTAGGAGTGAGATGTATTTATGAAGACACAAGATTAAATATTACTTAACCCACTGAGCCATGCTTTCTCTTAAAGATTATATTTACTTCACATTCTCTGCTTCAGATCAGAGTACTTGTGTAAACCTGCTTCTGAACAGAGCAAGAGAAACAATGCAAGATCTTAATCCAGCAAATGTCTTTCACATGTGAAAGCACAATGTTAAAGTAAATGTCCTAAAATCAGACTAAACATAAATAGTTAAGAGCTGAGCAAATACAAGGCAAAGTGCAAAGGCCTTACAAGCTCTTAAATTACTCTGCCTTTTTCTCCTGTATAAAAAAAAATCTCCATTGACAACATTAACCTGCAAATCAAAGTATTCTAACTATAATCTATGCACACCGAAAGGTAGCTGATGACAGGAATGGCATAACACACATGTACACACTTGCGAATGTTAAGAAATGTAATGCCTTCTCTTTGCTGATTTTGGATCATCCCACAAGAAAGCTGGAATTCTGTTAGCACAGCTATCATTCTTGGTTGCTGACAGTCTTTTCATAGGACAGAAGCAAGTTTTAAATTAATATTGGTTTTTATCTGGTGATTTTGAAATTTTCTTGTTATATCAGAGTCAATGAGCAAGATTATTTGATTCTACTTGAAATATTTTTATAATAAGAAAAACATTCTTTTTATTGCAATTGTTTTCTTGGGGAAACTACACATTTTGTGATTTGTAGTGGGTTCTTAAGAGGACAAGGAGTGCTAGCAAAATTGCTCTTTATCTGTTCTCGTTAGAGGGCCTCTATTGAGGCAGTGTAGTACAAGAGTACCAGCCATACAGTCCTGAAGCAATTATTTACTTCTAAATCTTAGGTCTTCACATTTACAAAATAGAGATGAATACATATTATTAAATAGTTTGAGCTGAACTAGTAAGTCCTTAAGCGTCCTAAGGATCTCACATTCTCCACGCCCTCTATAAAATGGGGATGACAAGGGTACCCACTTCCTAGGGTCGACATTAGAGCTAAATGAATACGTGTAATAAACATGGTTATTTTTCGCTGGACTCTTAGTGCTATCACTCATAAGATTTTTTGGTCAAGATTGAAATACGTAAACTGCAATCTACAAAGGCATATAAATCCTTGCTCTATCTCAAATAGAATATTTACTATGTGGAGTTTATTTAGAAATCATCATGACTTAACTGGTTTTTGAGATGAGTAGGGACAATATTTCATTCAACTTTATGTGCCCAGCCTACTCAAAGGCTTGATGATATATGGGAAATGTTCAAGCACTACTCACTGACTGCTTTTAGTAAATGTATTATGAATTGTACTGTTTTAAACTTGTCTTACACATTTAAAGAAAAACAAATGTGCCAGGCCTGGTGGTGCACTCCTGTAATCCCAGCACTCCAGAGGCTGAGGCAAGAGAATCACTGTAAGTTTGAGATCAGCCTGGGCTACAAAGTGAGCTCAAGGCCAGTCTGAACTGCATAGTGAAACCCTGTCTCAAAAAGACAAAGAAAAGAAACACAAATGTAAATTAAGACCTTTTCTATTGAGAGCTCAAAATCCCTCAATCCTGGTCTCAAAGAAAATAAGATCGTAATTTTCATACTCAGAAGTTTGTCTCTAATCCATTTTAAATATTTATTCATGCAGACTGTCATTATATTTTATTTGTTATTATAGACATTCCCCAGTAATACTATATAGAACTATCAACATGAAAATACATTTTACCATACTTTTTAATGTGCACTTAAAGATTATGAGTGAATTTGGTCATCTTTCTTATGCATAAAATGTATTTTTTATGAAATTATCAATTTGTCTATTTTTCTATTCAGTCTTTACTTACTGAATTTAAAGGTACTTTATGTACAGTTTAGTGTCCATCCCTTAAAGTGAAAATCCAACATCTGAAATGCTACAAAATCCAAAATCTTTTCTGCATTGACTTGATGCCACAAGTAGAAAATTCCACAATTGACGTCACATGACAGGATGTATGTCATCAAAATGCATGTAAACTAAAAATACTGTATATAAAGTTAACTTCTGGACATGTGTATAAATTGTATATGAAATAAAAATGGATTTCATGTTTAGACTTGAGTTCTAGCCCTCAAGTATGTCCTGATGTATGTGCAAGTATGCCCAAATCTGAAAAGCTTAAAATAAAGAAAATTGGTTCCAAGCATTTCAGAGAAAGGATATTCAACCTCTTCTTAGAAACTTGCCTGTTGTTAATGATGTTTCACATACAGTTTGGTTTAACTTTTTACTCAAAGATATTTTATGGCATACTTGCTATTTCCACATGTTGAATTATGGCTTGCTTCATCAATATGTTTTTTCAACTCCTACAATTTTTTTTTCCAGATTTTTTCTGATAAAGAAAACTTTTTCTAATTGGTGCAAAATGCTACTGATCACTCTATGCAGTACCATATTTCATCTGTAATTGTTGTTTAAAAGAAAAATTAAGGTGAAAATATTACTTTATACAGCATGGCTTTATACCAAACTGTAGTAAAACTGTCTCACACATTTATATCAAGTGAAATACTAAAGACTAGAAGCTTCACAGCAATACTATAATTCTTGTTATGAATTAGCCAATGTCCGATAAGCTACACTTCACTTGATCTTAGCCAAAAGGCCAAGAAGCGATGATACGCTACACTTAATGAACATGAAGTCTAATTAAACTTTTATTTGACTGGTTTTTTGAGACAGAATCTCACTACACTGTACAGGCTGGCCTCAAACTCATGGTGACATTCCTGCCTCAGCTTCTTGAGTACTGAAATTACAAGTATGTATCACTGTGCTTTGCTAAGGAGTACACACTAAAACTGTAGGCCTTTCAACTGTCAAAATAGCACAGAATTATGAAGAATATTATTTGAAATTAAAACAGTAAACTTTTTCCCTAGTGAGAGTGCTATATAATAGGGGCATCTAACACATAACATCAGACATAAATAAATATGTCATTTAAAAAATTACAATGTATTACAAACATAGGAATATGCTGGATGCAAACAGAGGAAAAACATTTTTGCTAGAACTAAAGCACAAAAATAAGAGAACTGTAATAAAGTTTTCTCTAGGAATACAATAAGGAATATTTATCATGTATGAATATATATGCTATTGCTCTCCTGGTAAAGTAAATCAATAAAGTTCAACACAGTTTAGTATACACGTCACATTAAATGTTGCAAAAACTAGTAGCCCATGTACAAAATTAAATAGCAGTTAATTTCTAAAGCATCTCACTAAAATTGTATTGAAAGGCCAGAATGAAAAGCAATAAATTTAATTATTTCACTGGATGTCTTTGAATCTTAATTATTAAATAGAAAATTTTCTACCCAAAGGAAATTCCATAATTTAGCTTTACTATTTAAGTTTTTTTTTAAAGAGAATAAAAACAAGACAAAACAGTAAAACACAGCAAAGCAGATCAGAACAGAACAATGCAAGCAATACAGGTCTTCAAAACATAACGACAGGAAATTAACAATGGCTACCCTAGTGTCTCTTGTTTTCTTCAAAATGGTTGTTCATACATTCACACAATAAACTCAAATAAAACAAGATAATATAAAACCAGATAAAGCAAAAGAGTGAAAGCATTACAGGCCTCCAAATCAGACACTAAGAGATCAACAATGGCTACCTTAATGTCCTTTGTTTTCTTCAAAAAAAGCTGATCATATCTTCTCACATATTGCAATCGAGTAGTAGAAAACAGACTTAAACCAATCAAATCAAAGAATAAAAGCATTATTGGACTTCAGAACCTGAGGATATGAAATCAGCTATGGCTACCATAATGTCTCATTTTCTTCAATGTAGCTGTTCATATTTTGATATTTAATAAAATCTCTTGTAAACGCTTTAGGAGTAGTTCTAAACATGTATAAGCGTATACTTGTACATCTATGCTTTCTGTGCTAGAGGCAATAGCAGAACAAAGCACAAGAAAAACAAAAAACAATAAAGACAGATAAATAACAGTAGTAAAGAGCCCAAAACAATAACAACATAGATTTAAGTTTTTTTAATTAATGCAGACCACCTAATATTTTAACTCTTTAATGATTAAAGTGTTTTGTATATGTTAAGTATACTCTAAATCATAATTTATATACTAAAGAGTTGTATTACAACTATTTTAGCTATAATATATGAAGCTGTTATAATTATTAAACATTGCATACTACTTTAGTTTTCAAATGTTTAAAATTAGATTTTGAATCTCAGCAGAGGAATATTTTTGTAATTTGTTACAGGAAGACATTATAAGTGGGCCAATGTCATTCTCCAGGCGGAAGTGAAATCTTATGACAGATCTCAACGTCAAGAATAAATGTTCAAGATTATTTTTCTATTACTTCTCGGCCTTTTGGCTAAGATCAGGTGAAGATTGTTTCTCTACTAGTAACTGAAAGTTGTAAAATCAAGCATATTTGTGGAATTTGTACATGTAAATATATATTGACAAGCAACAGTGACTTAACCAAAATAATATTTTGTCAGAACAAATCATTAGTAATGAAAAAGGGCTGGAACTAAGATTTCAGTTCATTTGTCAATTTGTTCTTTATTATCCTATATTATAGCTAGCAGTAATTATAATATAAATATTTTTGGTGAATAAAACAGAAGTCTTTAATATAGCTATCTTTTAATATAAAGGAAATGATGTGCATATTTTAATTCAAAGAAGTCAAAGTTTAAGGCATTAATAATCAAGAAAATGTTATTGTGAGTATAGGTGATCAATTATTGAGGGCAACAATGTTTCTTTCATTGTAGTGGCATTTCTATTTAGAATTTATAACTACTTGTAGCCATTATTTAGTAGACTATGAAGTCTGAACACACAGAAAAGGTAACAGCTAACAGAAAAGACTTTCACAATTGAGTTTATATAGAACACGCTTTGTATAGAAAATGCTTTGAATATAATTCAGGATAAAATGTTTCACATGTATTTTGATAGAAAATAGCATGAAGCAAACATGCTTATGAATGCAAGATTCCCTCCTTTCCTCCTTATGCTTTCAAAATACTATTCTTAGACATGAGAATTTAAATTTACAAATTCTATAAAAACCCATGTATCATCTTCATTCACGAATGATCACACCAACGACAAGCAAAGAGACACATATGAAAAATGCACGCTACTGAGACACACACTCACTGTGTGTGAATATCGCACTCACAGAACTCACTTTCCTCGGCCACAAGAAGCAGAGGAATTCTCTGTGGCAGCTGTGGTGCCAGGGCTTGGGTTGTGGCATCGCTCAGCAGAGGAGTGCATGCTCACCTAGCACACATAAGGCCTGGGTTCCAATTCCTGAACAAAACAAGTCATAGGGCCAGCAAGTATTTATTAAATACTTGCTGCTTGCCTAATGCTCTATCTAAAATTTATACTGAAGATGCAAGTCTAAAAGCAATGAATATTCTTAACAGAGCAGTATGCAGACAGAAACAGAAAAGTGTCCATGAGTACCAATACAAAGAATAATTTGATTACATAATTAATTCATTGAATTTAACAGTACTTAAATGTTCAGAGACTTTTCCTTAGAAATTGGGCCCACTATTTTACTATTTTTTGATTAATTTCACCTATTTACCCATCTATGTAAGACAGTCTTTGCTTTTGCAATGTCTGACAGGGAATTTCTTCAAATAATATGAAACATTTAAATTTTTGATAAAAAGATTTTCATACATATGGTGAAATTTTTTCAGCTAATTTCAAATTCCCCCCCAAAAATAAATTTTATCCTCAATACTAGAATTCAGTTCTCAAAAATAATCCTATTAATTTTCAACTGTCATGTTCTGAAGATACCAGAAATACTGAAAATAAAATTATTAAAATATTTTGAGTATCAAAAATACTTAAGTTTTAAGTTTTAGAGAGTTTAAAGTTTTTAAACTTAATCAGTATAACCTGATTCTACTAACCCACAAATAGAGTAGTCAAGTTTTCCAGTTAGGAAAATAATGCTAAGAGATTATGATTTCTCTATTTAAAAGGATATGATATTGATCGTACAAGGTATAAAACAAATGCTTTAGATTATTTTGTCAAATTAGTTACTTGCTATTTAGTTCCTCAATTAATGTTTAATTTTAATGGGATAAATACTAAAGGAGTTAATGAAGTATTTACTTCATAAAACTGAATAAAAGAAGACTGAAACGCCTTCTTTACCAAAAATTGGCGAGAGAGGTGGGGGAGATCTTTCAGGTGTGATGTGTAAGTGGACTTTGTACGCTTGGTTTCTGTTGTGTGAGAATCCAAATGGGCACTTGAGGGATTTTATCAAGCATCAATTTTTTCTAGCCTATGCCAGATAGTGGAAATGGTGTTATACACACTAATTGAATCAATAGTTCTATCTAATAATCTGCTGGAGTTGCTTCTTCACTAATACAACTCTCTCATTTAAGCATCACAAACAGAAACACCAAACACGATTAAGTCCATCTTACTAGCCCAGCAGCTGTTTAAATATTGTGTTAGAGAACAAACTGCCTTTATAACTCTGATGTGAAGTAAAATTATTTACTAAGAATCTACTATCAATTTTGTAAAAAACAAAAGCATCACAACCAAAATTATTTCAAGGTACCTACAATCTCTTTTTAAACATTCCTCAAAAAAAAAAAAACATATCAAACCTTTGCTCCTTTTCATTGTGGATAAATGAGTAAGTCTTGCAAAACAGCTCCCTCAAAAGATCCTCTAAACATTTGTTTTATGAAGCAGTCGACAAGTCCAGACACTCGTATCACTGACCTGCCGCTGAACCGCTTCTGGGTAACATTCTAAACCTGCACATCACATCGCCTCATGGTTTCTCCTCGATTTCTTCCTTCTCCCTCCAAGATAGCTAGATTATGTATTTCTTACATGCACTAGAGTAACTCTAGACCAAGGGAGTACTGATTGTGAAATACTGCTATTAGTCCAAAAATAGCAGTAAAACTTACATTGCACCTTAAAGGCAGGAGGCCAAGGTCTCTACCTCTCCCACTTGAGTAGTTCTGAGACCCTGGGAACTGTTTATCTCGACTCAGGCACCGGCATCATCCAAACCGTGGGGGTCAGTAACACAGATGTCCTAAAGCAGCAGGCCAGATCAGATGATCTCTTGTAGACTAAGGATTTAGGATCCTTTCGATGATAATAGTAATGACAGTGATAAGAGAAAAATAATGAGAGGTTTTATGATTCATAAAGTACGTATTGTGTTTTATTTGGCACTGGGAATGACTGAATTGCAGGTAAAGCAGCCACAGGTTAGACACACGGAAACGTGACTTTCCAAAGGATACAAAGTTAGTAAATGTCAGCTTGGTACCAACTCAAGATCTGTTTCCTAGCTTATACATCTTTCCATGAGACTGGGTCTCCAACTAAATAATAGACATAAGTGTTATATTTAGAGAAAAATCAGTGATAGACATAATTTTATATTAAGTAAAAGCCATTTATCTATCATTTGAAATGGATATTAGGAATTTGAGCCCAGAATGCTCCAATAAAAAAAATGTATTATGTCCCATGAATTGAACTACTGAATTAATACTATCAAAATTGGATGCAGCGCAACCCACCTGGGACCCCTTCTGTCTGTCTCCCAGACAGAATCTTTCTTGAATAAATGTATCCTGCTCATAACCTCCGTTGTTCCTAAAATTCATTTTTCGATTTTAGAGAACATGAACTCGTGCAGAACATCCAGTAGGTTGGGAGTTTCATTCCCCTATATCATCTGGAGGTCTTCCACCAAGATCACTGGATGGAGATGGAGACTTAGAGCTCTATGCCCACCCAAGATGAAACTGTCTGGTGTCTATCAGGGCCTGTTATAAGCCAGATCTCAAGACAAGGCAAAACAAATATAACCACACCCTAAGTAGAAACATCAGGGACTGACATTTTAAACAGGTATGGATCACCTTCACCATCCCAATCCCCTACAGGAAGAGTCACCAATCCTTAAGAATGCTCTTGCTTTGTGACTTGCTTCCCTATTCGTCCCTGATTTGGTCAATTTTACATGAACATTTAATCTTATTGGTTGACCATAGTTCTGTCCCACCTCATGCCCGTTTGCCTTGTGAGTTCCCAGGTTTTCCCCATCTTGGACCTCACCTCATGGTTTTACTCTATAAAAGTCTCTCAAAAAGACAAAATCTTTGGCAACCCACTCGGGACCACTTCTGTCTCTCTCTCAGACAGAAGCTCTCTTTCTCTCACTAAATATATCCTGCTCATAAAAAAAAAATTGGATGCATGTCTCATTCAAAAAAATCCACCTCTAATTTTTAAACTTGTTCTCCACTTAAGGCAAGACAAGGTCCAAGTTGCTGCAGAATCTATCAATATTCAATATTCTTCCTTCTGTTCTCCAGTTTTTCCATTAATTTCTACATCCCATGACTTATCAGTGGTCAGTAAGAACAACAATATGAGGATAAATTGATATTACCAATTTTAATTTCTTATCCAACAGTTTATGGATGGTACATTTCAGGACATCTCTCATGGCTAAGACTGATACTCTTCTGTCAATTATTGGTGCAGAAATAAACTGCACCTGGACAGCTTACACATTTCACTTTACATTTATTAAACACCCCTTCACAAACAAAATCAATACCAAGTGTTCTCCCTCCTTCCTTAAAGAAAAATGCAAAACAGAAGAGGGTAAAACACCTGACAATAATGATGCATGACCCTATACAGTGTAGCCATCACCAAAACATACTTTGGTGACCCTGCACAGTGGCATCGCTGCAGCCCTAGGATGAAGCCTGTATTTTTATAGCGGACGAATTTCACGTGAACTGGATAATGTGGAAAAAATATCTTCGTTTAAATACAAATGCCAAGGTAAACAACAACCTATCCCTTTACCTAGCCTTTAAATGAATGATTTGCCAAATTCTAAAGATTCAAAAGCAGCCATGTGTTGCAAATCCAACTCTGTTTTAGCATCGTGGGCAGCAGAACTACATTAAAGTTCCCATGAACTTTCACCTAGAAGAATTTCAGTAGCTTTCTAACTTATCTCTCTCTTTTTTAAAGCACATGCTATGCCCCCAATTCATTGTTTATTTAGTTGGTAGATTAATCTTTTTAAAGCAGACTCATAATAGTATTCTCAACATTCTCAATGACCACCCAATGCCTAAGAGCTAAATATAAAGGTACTGGTGTGGAGTCTAGAGACCACAGCATTGTCTAATCATACCCTTCAGCCGTGTATTAGTCCTTTAATTACCCATATCTTTTTTAGTCAAACCATTTTCCTTAGCCTTCCCAGAAAACATCCTAAACATCTCTGTTGTTTTATTCTAGATCCTATTATTATTCTCTGGCATTTTTCCTATGTGTCTATCAAAATAAGCACACTACTCAAGGTTCACTTATTTGGTACCTTTTTCCATAAATGTTTTTGGATGCCAAAGTTCTTTTCCTATGAAACTAGTATAACTTCATACAGAAGTACCGAGATTTCATTACATTATCTGCCTTGCCTCTATACTGCCTGTAAAGTAAGGTCTTTATTCAGTTATAAAACCATCTTGTTCTTACATGGAGTAGGCACCTAGTAGATGCTTGTTGAACGGTTGCTGCTGATTTACATGTTAACTTCTCTTTTTAAGTTACTGAGATCTTTCACAAATTAACTACAAGTAACAAATGTAACAATACAGTTACATTTTTAAACACAAAGCACCAACATAACATTAAAGGACTACTGTATCACAGGAAACTTTAATGTATCAAGTGATTCAATCATGACAGCCACTCTGAAATATGTAATTCTATCTTCCATTTACAGGTGAGGAAACTAAAAATCAGAAAAGGTGAATTAGTATGTCCAAGTCACACAGCTGTTCAGGCTCACTGACAAACCACAAACGGATAACCAAATTCCTACTATTCTTCATTTGCTAATAGTTATTAGTAATGAACAAAAGAGATGTCAATATATTAAAGAATGATAACTTATCACCAATGTGTACCACATAATATATTTTTTAATCTTCATGTTTAATACAGGTATAGTGAGTTTGGGTAAAGAGAAATTTGCTTGAGAGTCCGGCTTGGAAGACCAGCTTACACTGCCAAATTTTCTGAGCATGGGTTTATCTCATATAAGAGCAATAAACTTTGAACTGGTGTTTGGCAACCGTCTGCCTAACATAACTGTGGGAGGCTTGTGAAGCAAATTACATTGTGAAATTATCTCTTTAATAAGGGAAGTGTAAAATCTGTCAGCTAACTTCATCTAGAAGTAAAATCACTACTGAAAAACCCTGAGGGGAACTACAATACAGAATTGCCAGAGGTCACCATGGAAGCTTAAAACCAGGGCAGAAGGCAGCACAGCACAGTAAGGAGAAAGGAAGAAAGAAAGGAGCAAGGTTTCTATTGCCAGGCAAGTCCAACAGAGGAAGGGCAGTCAAGCCACACACTGCGGCAGCTCTACGTGAACTGACGAGAAACCCAACAGCTTCCTGGACCCTGGGTTCAAATACCCTTGGTCACACATACTGAGATCTGGAGTTCTTCTCCAGTATGGTTCTGTAAAGCCTTTACTATCTGTCTGTATTAAATAAACAGAACCCTCTTTGGTCCCAAGACGCAGCACTGGTCAATCAGAAATGTATAACGAATAAAATATATCAAGTAGTGCCAAACAGAAAGCTGCTGGTGAACAGGAAAATTAATCTGTGTAACTGCCACGCAAATATTAACAGAACAATGCCAGAAATTTATTTTCCAGAATTTAACAGCATTTTTTTTACAATGTTTATGCCTAGATTTCTACCCCCAACGAATGAACACTTTATATAGACACATAAAACATACATACGCTAAAATATAAGAAATAATTATAAAGCAACATTGGAGATACAAGATATGGAAAATGGATTAGAATACTTGTGTATAAACTCATGTGAATTTTAAGTCACTTGCTATCCCCCGCTTCCCACTGTTACCATAGAGGATAATTTCCTCTATATAGAAATCATAATCCTGAGAAATCACACTGTCAGAGCAACAATATTGTCCTGGGGTTAAAAGCATGGGGTTAAGGCCAGGATTTTGTACTTAGTCACATGGCCTTAGGAAAACTAAGCCACAATTTTTTCATCTATAAAATCAAGGTAGTAAGTTCTAAGCATTAAATATAATTGTACATATAACAAGCTTAGCTTCTTGTCAACTGATTTAGATGAAACCATTCATATATGTACAACATCAACCAAACCTAACTCTAGAGGGGTGACAGCTAGAGGAAAGGAGAGGGTAGATAAAAAGCAATACGGCATTTAAGACAGTACTCGTGGTTAGTAACATAGCGAAAGCTTTATATGACAATCCAACAGCTAATACTGAATGGGAAAAAAGTGGAGAACTTTTTCTCTGATGTCTGGATTGAGACAAGGACGCCCCCTTTACCACTTTAATTCAAAAGAATACAGGTATTCC
>RJWT010033556.1:0-13864 GCA_004365215.1 Cuniculus paca
TAAAGCAACTGTGTGTTCTGCATGTAATCTATACTGTCTTGTAAAATGTTAACCTCATCAAAATGCTCATGCCTGTAACATATTTTCCTATTAGTGTTGCCCACTCTCGAATATGTAATTTCTGTTACTAGCCAGAAATACCTATTCAGTAAATGATATTAAAAATGTCTATTCAGATTTTAATGTAACACTGAAGGCTACCTTACTCAAGCAGATGTTCTCTTCCAAAATTAATAACTACATTATTTCATTAATATACTTTTTTTGTCATTTGTGTGAGCTATATGAGGTCAAAAGTCATGTAATTATTATCTTTATTATTTGTTAACATTAGGCTTCTAACATTGAAGGCAATAAACATTTGTTGAAAGCCAATAAATGTGACTCATGAATCTAATACTACAAGTATGAAGGAGAATAATTTAAAATCAAGAAAAAGTGATTTAATGAAACAAAACATATATATGAATATTCAGTAGATATATAAACTATTATCATGTCATATCTATCTGCATTTGTAAATAACAGAGAAATATGAGAATGTCGACTTCATTTGGCCAATGTTACCTTTTGTCACTGCTACATTCACTGAAATATAAATATACACCATTTGAGAATCTAGAAACTCTAATTTCTGTTCAATTGTTATTGTACATGCTTTATTTACAACTCATCAAATACAATCAGTAATATAAAATAGAATAAATAAACAGTAAAATTTCCTTCACTGTTGACCTTCTCTCCTCTCATCTTAAAAAATGCTACTGCTAAAAGTTTCAGAGACATTCTTGCCTGCAGCATGTATGTTTTGTCCTTTTTATAGGTTTAGCTGAAACATGCTATATTTTTTGTTAACCTAACTATATTAAAAGTATTTGCTTCTAAATGAATATAGTGCTTCACTATTCTTATTTAGAATTCATATTATAAAGTATGCAGTTTAGTATTCCCCTTAACAGGAACACTCATAATATTATAGATACTTTTGTGCTACTATACACAACACTGCAAGGAACATTTGGGTACATAAAACTTTAAGTAAGTGTGGCATTTTGCAAAGTTACATTTTGAAAGGTATTGTTATGGACTGAAATAATGTGCCCAATTTAATTATGAATCATTTTTACAAAATTTCTTATTGTCTGATTTGAAGGCCTGTAATGCTTTCACTTTTTTGTTTTATCTGGTTTTATATTATTTTGTTTTGTTTGAGTTTACTGTGTGTGAATGTATGAACAGCCATTTGAAGAAAACAAGAGACACTAAGGTAGCCATTGTTAATTTCCTATTGTTATGTTTTAAAGACCTGTATTGCTTGCAATGGTCTGTTCTGAAATGCTTTGCTGTGTTTAACTCTGTTTTGTTTTGTTTTGTTTTCTTTAAAATAAAAAAAAACAAAAGAAATCAATAGCAATTTTCTTAAGTGCCTTCTTATTTCAGTCTTGATTATTCATGGCTATAATTTTCTGTTTTTAATTTTTAGTGCACTTAATAAAGCAAACTTATAACACTTTATACTCTCATATTCTTCAATCATATTTATTTACTTTCATATCAATGGAGATTTTTACAGAAAAATAAAAATGTCAGTTATAAAGTCATTGTATTATTTAATAAGGTACCTAATATGACTCATGAACTAATAGTATAATTGAAATTAAAAGCTAGTTATCATATTTAGCTATGATCTTTGTTAGTTGGAGTGACTGAAATTCTACATTAGCTGGGTCATTCCAATTACTGCTTAAATTCTGAGTTCTACTGTTCTTTTCTCTAGTTTAGATTGACATGAAAATATTTATCATATTCTGTCTGCCCTAAGGATATGCTGTGCTTGGTGTAAAAAAAAATCTTAGGTTTACAAATTCACATGGAATAGTGTTGTCACTAGAGTTTTGTTGTAATGGTCATATCCAAGCCTGTGTTACACAAAAACTCTATTTTGAAGATCTAAATAGCCGAGCATAATGGTGCATGCCTGTAATCCCAGCACTCAGGAGGCTGAGGCAGGAGGATTACCATAAGTTCAAGGCCAGCATGAGCTACATGATGAGTTTGAGACCAGCCTAAACTACACAGTAAGATTCTGTCTCAAACAAAACAAAATGAAACCAAACCAAACCAAAAAGGAAGATTTCAGTTAACTTTTTAAAAGAGATATTCAGGTCATTTTTTAAAATGTGCCATTTCCCTTTTGCCTACCTAAGAACTGTTTTGTTTTGTTTTGTTTTTACTATTTTGGCTTTAAAATTTTTTTCTTAATTTTTATGTTATTATTTATAAAACACTTAAATTTAGCAAAGTACAAAACAGTGAAAATTACCAGTGATTTTAGCATTATAAGATACCAAGAATATTTGTTTTATTTTTCCTTATGTATCTAAAATCTCACTTTGCTTATTGTCAGTGTTGACCTTATACCATTACAACACTTGATTTAAGTCATTTACACTTTTATAAATATCAGTTTTCAACATTTTATTAGCCTACTTTTTCTTCAGTAGTACTATATATATATAGTACTATATATATATATATATATATATTAAAAGGTCTCTACTTTTAGAGAATAGAAACAGTTATAATTCTAAGTCATAAACACAGTTTTGTTTAATACTCAATGCATTTTTTGTTACAAATTTTCCAATGTTGGTGTGAGTACACTTCAAGCAGAAAATCTACAGAGAAAACACAAACTCACAGTATGTTAGTGTGGCAAATTCCTACTAAACTCGACACTAAGTAGCTATTGGTATACTCTCTAGACTCAGAAATGTTTAGAAATGACTCTCTTGTCTTTGGATTTATTAATAACTTGTTTTGTATCTTCAAGTTTTAGTTTAGCATATATAAAATTCCATGGTCAATTCACCCTTCTCATTGTATGAAGTTTTGTATCCTCTCTGTCTAGAGTACTCCCTCCTTCTGTTTTCTCATTTTATCCTCTTGGTGAAGGTTATTTTCTGTGTCCTATTATTTGTAATCTTAAGAAGGTCCCTAAATTTTCCAGATTTCCAGTGACTTACCTCCAGAAGCTGTTGGGGTTGTCTCATCAAACATAGTAGAATATCCATTGTACTTCCAGCAGGGGATGGTCAGATACCATCGGAGAAAAGGGAGATGGAGAAGAAAGGAATACAAAGGGAGTATTGAAGGGCATGAAAAAGATCATATGGTGTTATATGTACAAATATACCAAATCAAAATTACAACATCCTATGTGACCAATATGACCTAATTTAAAAAAATGCTGGATTCATTGATCATCGCATCTGTTTTACAAGTGATTTAACCCTACAAATAACTTGGTCAAGTTTTATGGAAATCTGAGAAAAACCCAATTTGCCTAACTTGTATGTCCTTAATGGTATAACATGAGTTCATAGACAACTCAGGGAGCCTTATAAAAAGACTTTCCATGAAATATTTTAGAAATCAAAAGGACAATGATTCATATGGTCTCAACAAATTAACGTTTTAAGCATAATTCATTCTTACTTAAACTTATTATCTCCAGTCCAATAAATATTTCTCAAATTTAAATACAGAGATGATTTAGGATGGTCAAAAATTATTACAGTTGGGTAAAAACTCAGATAGTGACTACCGTATTCTAATTAAATCTAAAATGACTACTGAAATACGGTTAATGATAATTATTATTGCCATAAAATTATAGAGAGCTAATTATCACTTTCTTTAGAAGCCATAGACATTAATTAAAGAATACAAAGAAGGGGCATATGCAAGCAAATGTCTTTAATGAGATTTGAAAGGTTTGCTAACTTCCAGTGAGTACTAATTTTTTAGAAGTTTTAATAATATTCTCTTAACATGAACTCACAGTTCATGTCAGCCATTATCTTTTCTGGCCACACCTTGAAAATTATCAAAAAAAATCCTGTCATAGACATTCAGTATAAGCAACAGTTTTATAATAATGAAATTTCTTTTATATCACAAAATGACTTACTTCTAATAAACACAGGGTATATAGAATAACAGGTGATGGGCCGAGGATTTAGCTCAGCAGCATTATCAGCTGCTTGGCAAGCACAAGGTCGTGAGTTTGATCCCCAGTAACAAAACAAAAATAAAAAAGATGATGGATGATTATGTTTTTAATTTAGTACTCACTTTTATTTTTATGGAAATATTAGCACCTTGTTGTCATATTGGATTAAAGAAACAGCAACTTAGTGAAGTTCATGGCAAAATAGAATAATTTAATCAGATGACTTAAAGTTTCTATTAAATTTTTTTATACTAACCACACAAAAGTTTATTTCTTAAATAGGACTGAATTTTAGAGTTACCTTTACTTAAAATAATGATGGTCTTAGTCCCTTGTCTTTTGCTATTGAGATAAAATGCCTGACACCCAAAGTTGAAAGAGGAAAAGGTTTATTTAACTCCCAGTTTGTAGAGATTTCAGTCCATAATCAGCTGGCTCCAAGGCATGGCAAGTTGGCAAAGAAGAACAGTTCCTGGTGGGCAGAAATTAACAGAAGCAACAAGGACAAGATTCTTTCTGTCCCTTACATTGTACTCAGGCTACTAACCCGAGGGTGGTGTAGCACTCATACCATTAATCCTAGCCAAAGCTATGCCAAACCAGTGAATTGATTTACTAATCAAACACCCTTAATCCCAGAATCACACACTCCAGATTCAGTCACCTCTGAAAAAAACCTATGACTGCATGAGGCTTTGGGGGGACATCTAGATAGAAACCAAAACAATTTATTACTGATATGAATTTTTTTCTTTTTTGTTTTATTCTTATGTAAAATACAAGTGGGCAAGAAAAAGCTAATAATTAATATATTTAAACAGTTTTCAACCTTCATAAGTATTAAAAAACCTGACATTTAACTTCTTGCCTGTCAAACATACAAAGGCAACACTTAACTCATAATTCTTATCAAACATCAGAGTAAACGCACCCAATGTATTGCCATCTTCAGACATCATTTAGACTTCTACTTCTTTCACTGCTTTATGCCAGGAATATTATTAGACATGTTTGAAATGTCTGAAGAAGAAAAATAAATTTTAAATATTGATAATAAATGTTTTATATTTTAATTGTAATTTAACTCTGCTTAAATACAAAGTAACACCATCTTTATATGATACTTTCAGATGGAATATAAGAAAATCCAAGGTAACATTTTCAGTCACATAAAAAGGGGTAATTAAAAATCAACATGACTGCACAGATGATAAACAGATGATAAAAAGATACTAACCTATGTTAATAAATATTTGTATTTTATATTAATAACAAAAAAGATCCTGGTTAACATAAAAATTATCTTTTTAACCAATTAGAAAGGTGAATTTGCAAGGGCATAAACGATGCCTGAATATAAGGATCACACAGGAGATAGGATGTAAACACTGATCTTTCCCAAAGTACAGCAAATGACATGACATTGTTTGTTTTTACTATCTTACATATAATTTTGACTTCTGCCCCAAAAGACATAGGAAAATACAACATAAAGTCCTCTCTAGAGACAAATCAACTAACAGAATATAATGAAAAAAAAATATAGATTTTAGAACTGTCAGAGAGGGGAAACGTAGATCTTGAAAGTGATATGTAGAAAGTTATACGGAAAAGAGGACAACATGCATGAACATTGTAGATAGAGATACAGACATGAAATTTAAGAGTATCCAAATATGGAGACAAAGAAATCAGCATAATCCACATAATGATAGACAAAAAAGTATTTCTTGTGGAAAAACTACATGGATTTGTATTTGAGTCATGCAAAAACTATGTCTATGTTATAAAGGCTTCTCTTAGAAAACCCTACCTTCCAATTTAGATGCTACAGCAATGGGCACCATGTGAGCAAAGAAATGGCCTTGCTGGAAAGGAGATGAACTATAATGGCAGCATCAGTCTCTTCTTTCAATGACCTGACTCAGAGCTGTGGAAGCAGCTGAGCTTTATGCTATTCGTCTATGTATTTTCTACACATGATGATGTTTAACTGTCTTTTCTTGTAACTCAAATTGTATTATCTGTGACATATGCAGCTTAAATCTTGGTAGATAATTTAAAATTTAGTGATTCGATTGAAATGTATGTTTAAAAAAATCTGAGATTTCATTTGCTGATTCATATCTGTATGATAAGGGGATTTACTCTTATTCATTAAGGCTCCACTTTTATGATGTCCTCAGATCCTAAAGACCCTATATCTTAATCCCACCTTAACAGTGTTTAGAGTTAAATAAATAATTTTGCGGGAATGTAAGCTTTAGGCTATAGTAGTAAGATTGCTGTTATTAGAATGGAATGTGGTTGGAAGGAAGCAAGGAGAGTAAAATTTAAATAAGGTTGAAGGAAAGTATATATATATATATAATTTATTTTTTTGTGGCACCAGAGATCAAGCTCATGAACTTTCACTTGCTAGGTAGGCTCTTAGGCCACTGAGCTAAATCCCTGGCTCTTGTCTTTTTGAGTCAAGGTCTCACTATGTCGTTCAGGCTGGCCTTGAGTTCACTTTGTAACCCAGGCTGGTCTCAAACTTGCAACGATCCTCCTGTCTCAGCTTCCTGAGGGTTGGAATTACAGGCATGCACCACCAGGCCCGGCAAAAGTATATTTTTCTTAATGATTTACTCTGAACAGTTTCTTGCCCCATCAGACTGATTTTTTAAGTGATTCATCTACCAACTTTACATTTACTGCAGAAATATTTGCATTCACAAACACAACTATTGGAGATTTCTTTTTAAAGATGAAATATATATTCATATATGTTATATATACATACTATATAATTAACATATTACATGTTATATAATAATTTATATATTTTTTTCTCTGGTAAAATTTGTAAAACTGATCATATACCTGATAGCTAAGAAAATGAATGTGTTACAAAAGATTATGATAAGATTCTTTGAAAAAAATAATGACCATATTCACCCCCCAAAGAATAAAGTGAATACTCCTTCACATACAATTTAAATGCTATGTTTAAAGAGTGAAGCTGGACTAAATTTTTGATGACCCAGGAAAAGCCATTCAATTCTATTTATATACACAGTAGTGGGTGCTGTGAATAGAAGGATTTTCCAATCATATGGATTTTATTTAAGGTGGCTCTTGGAAAGCCAATAGAATCCTCATGAATATGTTTCCATTAATGCACAAGGGACTGCATGATGGAAAAAATACAGGGTACGTGTTAAAAAATGAAAAGGATACAGGAGAAGAAATGAGAAGATAAATGAAGACATAACAAGCTGTTCAATTTTGCAGAGATTCTTTGTGATTTTTTTAAGAACAAGATGAACAAAGGCTGTCTAAAGATGTATTCCTGTTGATGGTACGTAACATTTGAAGGAAAAACAAAAAAGGTGCTCTGTGTACACTCTGATTATTAAAGTGTCAGAAAAAAATTTTGACACATCCTAATACAGAAATTTTCAAATGAAATTATGGAGGCTACTATTTAGAATAAAAAATAATTGAACAGTATGTTTAGTTATAGCACTGAAATGTGAAGAGTTTACAAGATACCATTTTCATCGTCACAAGAAAAGCTAAACAAGCTGAAAACCAATTATTTTGTTTTATGGAACCATTAAGCAACTACAGTCATGTGGCACACAACCACCAACAAATTCTAAGGGACTGGAAAATTAGAGTTGCAACAGTGATTACCAAGGCCATAAACATATAGGATTAACCAAATGTTAATTTTAATGAATTTCTGGAATCTGAATGTGAACTACTTTGAGATTGGATGTTCTGGAGGTAGAAATCTAAGAAAATGCTCACATTTTCATAGGTTTTAATTAGGAATCCTACCAGATCATCATGATGGTGAGCAAGAAAGATTCTCTCATATCTGTTGCAGAGGAGGGGCAGAAAAAACAGGGGAAAATATTTCATTAGAGCCTACACTCCCCCAAAAAGGAAAGACTTTTCTCCAAATCCAGAACACTGTAAACTTCTTGTCATGCACAAGAAAGTCAATCTTTGAAATATATGTCAATTTCATACCCTTGGGATATAAAAAAAAATTGAGATTTTTATTATAGTGTTATGAAACATTTCTTCCCTATCTTGCCATCATTCAACAGGGCTCCAGCATAGTGAGTGTGGATTTGTGCTGAATAATCTGAAAGTCACAGACCATGAATAGTTCCTAAAAAAGGTCAAAAAGCAGGAAAATGAGACTTGTGAACAAAGAAAGGGATATTCTCAGAAAGAAAATAAACAAGGAAAATAGGTATAGGAATAGGTATTGTTTAGAAACCCCTAACATGTACAACTACTGCACATTAAACAATTCACAACTCACAGATTAAGAAAAAGTTCACAATAATGCTTTATTTTTAGCTCATTACCTCTGAACACTATTTTATTTGACTTTCAACAACAGTGCTATACAACAGTTGCAATTCTGTATCTTTAATAACCTATGTAATGGTATCTGAGATAGAGCTATCCTCATAGAGCCTAGAATTTACTAAACATTGACTTCTAATTACTATGTCCTTCTGAAAATGAGGGGTAAATTTTAGCTGATAATGAATCAAACTTTGACTTCTCTGCTACAGTTATGTACATTCTTAAAATAACTAGCTGTTGCAATCTGCTGGAATTAATTGAAAAGTAAAGTTATGCAGGCATGTTTTCCAGGAAAAGAAAATGTGTTTGCAGGTGTATTTGAAATCATAATTGTTTAAATATCTAAGAAAATCCATGATCCAGAAAAAGATACATGCACTAAATATTAAAAATATTCAAATAAGTTTGTGTGTTTAAGAAAAAATGTAAATGACACTGTGAAATAATAGCAATAAACATAGAGATACAATGATTAACATGCATTGCAGATCCTATCCCATGATGCAAAATTAATTTTTGTAACTGAAGTTTTACAGCTTCCTCTTTTTTATATTTGGCAGAAACATTGTATGATAAATAAAAAAGTGAAAATAAAGGACATATAATAAAAACTGTCTCAGAATTGTGAGATTAAAGACCAACATGTTGAAGGTGAGTTTCTATGAAGTCACTAGATAAACTGGTAAGAGCCTTTTCCTGCCTCTTTAGGAAATTTTAGAAATTTAAATACACTGAAAGACAATAAACACGTGCTTAGCATGTGATTCCTGGTGTTAGCAAAGGATAGTTATCAGAAAATACTGACTAATGCTCAATAATTTGAAAAATATTCAGTAGAAGAGGAGAGTAGGGACAGATATGTGAATATAAAATTCTTGATACATTAAATTATGCAACTTCATTGTTGCAGAAGTATTTAGATGAGCTTCAGTAAACTACACTATACTGTCTTTTATAAGCAAATTGCTTTCATAGGAAAAAACAAGTTAATGTTTATGAGACTTTATTATTACTCATATATTATGGGAAGGAAAAGATGGAAATGCTTTGTGATGAGGTAGTACTTAAATGAAGTTTGCACAAATTCAGTTTATCTTACGAATTACCTTGAATATTTTTTAAATTGTTCAAACTATGGTCACGTGCACTAATATTGATTTCTTTTCATTATTTATATAGTTACTTTCTTATAAAATTAAACTAGTAGGGGTAGGGCATCAAGTTTTTATTTGTGCATATTGATTATACAGAATAGTAGGTTAATTTGGGCATAATTATACATACATATAGCATGATTAAACCATTGTCTCAACCATGAGTGTGCTTCATTTCAAATAGCAATTATGATTTTACAACCACAATAGCCATTGTAGAGTTAATGTACTAACACTGTAGTAGATGTGATGAGTGTTCCTATTTTATGTGCAGACCTTACTATGACAGTGTATTTAAGATCTGAATATCAATGGACAGAACATGTGGGGTCCTTGTGTACACACTGCCCATGTAACCAGCATAAAAACGCTAGGGAAAATCTCTCAGTCAAAGCATAAAAGGAACAAGTGGATGATAAATCACCAGGTCCCCTTATGTTTCACTGTAAGCCTACAGTTTATCAATGTTCACAAAGTTCATAAACTGAGTTAAGGAACGTGTGTCCACAGCATAATTCTTTTGGATAAATCCCTCTTTATCAATTTATTTTACTTCCAGAATCACCTTTCCAGTCTTCCTTTATAGTTCTTAGCCTCACTTCCCAAATAAATCATGTACATTCATCTGATTTGGTAGGAACACAAATTACTCTAATTCCTAAGCACCAGATAACAGGTACTTAAAAGAAAATTATAATTATGAAAGGAATCCATATGGCTTTTTACACATTTTTGTAATGATGGGACAAAATATTATAATAGTTTGTAAGAAAAGTTACATTGAGGCACACATTCAGTTTCATGGAAATATAGAATAATGTGGTATATTCTTCAAATAAAGCCTATGGATGATTACATTTGCTGTACCATTATCTGTTCTATTTATTCTAAAGTATAGTATTTCTCATTCAAGATAGATGTCTTGGTTACTTTTTTCTCATTGTTGAGACAATACCTGACTCCCAAAGTAAAGGAAGGAGAGGTTTATTTCTTACAGTTTTGGGGGTTTCAGTCCATACTTAGCTGGTTCCAAGACAGGGTGGCGGAGCTGAGGGGGCACCCATTCATGGTGACTGTAAGGGCAAGAGCAAACCATGCAAAAAAGGGTGAAACCCACTTCCTTCCCAACCTTGCATTGTATGCTGGCTCCACCCCTGGGCAGGTGCAGAACTCACTCCACCAATCCCAGCGCTAGAGGGCAAGTCAATCACAAAGGCTAGATTCAGCTGCTTCCATGACTACATGAAGCTTCTGGGGGCCACCTATATACAAACCATAACAATAGATGAAGTACAAATAAAGAGCAAAGTGAAAGATTGATAGAAGAAGCAAGGAGATAGATCTTTTGCAAATGGGAAGTTGTCAGAAGAACAAGGTGGAGGGAAAAGAGGAAGGGAAATGGAAGTTGAAATATGTAAAAACAGATCACTTTCTTGAACTAAATACCAACAAAGAATGTAAACACTATTTTTCATAAACATAAACTAAAAATAACGAAAACAATAAGAATGAAAATGGGGAAGTGGGATTTAGAGGAGGGAAAGAAGTGAGTGGGTAGGGAAAGCTGATTAAACAGAATCAAGCTGTGTTGTGTATATGCACCAACTAAGAGGAATCTAAACATATATTTCAAAAATACACTAATAAAATTAAAGAATGCTATAAAATATATACTCAAATATCTAACTTAATCTTCTAAGGCTTGACACATAGAACAAAGACCTAAGTTTCAAGAGCAGAATGAAAAAAGGAGAAAATTTTTTATAAAGATTGACAATCATGAGTTTTTCTCAGAATTCTGCATGCAGTCAAAAAAAAGCATAGCTACACTTTGATGTATTACTTTTCATAATTTGATACATTACTATGATTTTTATGATTTTCCTCTTTTGCACTTTTAAAATTAACAGATTTTATTTTTGTAGCTTAAAAAAGCTGTGCTGCTTATTGAATAAAGTATTTAGTATTCAGAGTATATGCATTTCTGTCTCTCAAGCAAACTTTTGAGATTTTTGACTTTAACTCTCCCTTGTTTTTATTCATAGGCTAATGGAGAGATGAATCATGTTTTATTTAGTTTAACAAAATTTGACATTCATATTGAATAACACAGCTAAGTACACAATTGGATTTTATTTTAAATTTAATTCTGAATCTTATTTGGATGAAAATACATTTTTATTTATTTGAAATGCTTTGAGATATTTTAATTTATTTTATTCCTATATGAGTTTAACATGAGTCATATACATTTTATGAGTCTTTGATTTCAAAATATATGATTCACAAAAGTTTAAGGTATGCAGTATATTGACTTGAAAGATATATGATATGAAACATGTTTAATGACATACATAATATGAAATATATACATATATTTCTCATTTGAGATAGGCAAAGTACAAACAAAGTGCAAAATGAAAGACTGGTAGGAGTAAGGAGATAGATATTTTGCAATTGGAGAATGAGTTGGAGGGGGAAAGGAGAGGGAAGGCAGTGACCACGATTGAATTAATTAATCCATCTGTCACCCTTCATGCCATACATTAGATCCCTGTATCTCATGATAATTTTGTTTTGTCTTTGTGCTGAGAATTGAACCCAGAGCTTCACACATGCTGCACATGCCCTCTTCTGTTCATCCTCACCCCAGGCTTAGAACTTCTTCACCTTGCCACAGAAAGCGTGTACACTTTGACCAGGGTTTGCTCATTGCACGCACTTCCTGGCTCCTGGCAACCATTCTAATTTCCATTTCTGTGATTTCAAGGTTTTCAAGGCTCCACATACACATGATACACCAGCATTTGTCTTCCTGTGTCTTATTTCATTTAGCATAATGTCCTCCAGTTTCACTGTGGCAAAGAACTTCTTTCACTTTTTTTATTAATAAATAGTACTTTATTGTGGATATACACCACAAATTTTTAAAAATCACCTTTATCATCCATCAGTGTTCACTTGTTTTCATAACTCAGATTTGTAAGTAATGTTTGAATGAATGTGAAAAGAAATTTTTTTCAATTACAGATTTTCATTCTGTTAGATATATATCCAAAATCATGATTTCTGTAAATCATAGTATTGATTTTCTGAGAAAACTCTAGATTGTTTTTCATAATGCTTGTATTAATTTATATTCCTGCCAGCAGGATATAAGGACTCTGTTTTTCTACACTCTTAGCAATGTTTGTTAGCTCTTTTCTCTTTTTATAAAAGGTACCCTAACAGAAATATTTAGGTCCTTTGGTTCATTTGAATGGGGAATTTTGAGTAAGTCCTTTGATATATCAATCTCAATATCAGATAAGAATTCAAGACTGGAAAATTATAGGATTGTATGTAAACACGTGTTTTCTAATCAACACCTTAAGAGTACAAGCAATAGTCTACACTGAAGGTACGAGTAAAAAGAAAAATAAAACTGACATTTCTTTTATTATTTGTATTAAATTTATTGGTAAATAAGAAACGAAGTAAAATAGTTATTGTGAAATACAAAGAAATTGTTCAGAAGGAAAGAGGAACTGGGGGGAGAGGGAAGGAAGGGAAAAGAAAAAAAAGAGAAGAGAAGGATAAATGGAAACAAAGCTTTTAAAATGAGGAGAGAAAGAGGGGTTGAATGGAGGGGAAGAATGAGAAAAAAAGTGAAAGGGGAGCCAAGATGTATCATCTGTAGATACAAATTCCCTATGATGAATGTGACCATTACGTATATCTAAGTTGTACACCCCCAAAAAATTCTGACATTTTCATTACTTGAGGATTAACTTGAAGAACACCAGTAAAAGAGATTCAGAAGGAGGACCAAGGTCACTGGACAACAGGAGCAGCAGCCTGTGCTATTCAAATGGACTGGGGCAGTGTTTGAAAACCGACAGTCAGCTGCACTAATTGCTACTTTGCAGTCAGTTTGGGCAATGAAATCTACTGCCTAGACTCAGTCACAGGCATTACTGGATGTATCTTTTCATTTTTTTCCCTCTTTTTTATTATTTATTTATTTTTCGGTGTTTTCTTCAAGAGCAGTGTTTATACAAACAAAGCTAGCCTGAGTAAGTCAATTTCTGGTCCCTCTGTGCGAAGCTGTTTTCATGTGCAAGGGAAGGTTATAAAATAACTCAGACACACAAAAAAAGAGACAAAGAGAAGAGACTCAGATGGATGTTTATTTAATTTGTAAACATGCAATCACTACCAAAACAGATTAAGTGCAGCCACCCAAACAATTTCAGGACCACCTCTGACCCTTCAACTTTTTTCACTTTTGTTTTTTAAAGAAAGATACCAATTTGTGCATATACAAAAGTAACTGAAATGT
>RJWT010033557.1:0-13877 GCA_004365215.1 Cuniculus paca
AGGGGGAGGGAAAGGAAGAAAGAACAACCAGAGATGAAAAAAAAAGAGATATGAGATACTGAGGATTAACTTCATAGTTTCACAAGTATGTATTTATCATATATCTAGCCAAAAGTTCTGAAAATGATGAAATATGAATGACAAATAATTATATAATTACTTTTTTTTGAGAGAGCATCTTGTATGTAGATCACGTTGGCCTTATATTCACTATGTAGCTCAGGATGGCTTCAAACTCAAGGTTATCACTGCCGTGGCCCGTTTGTCCTTTGTAAAAGCATGCTACCTTAGAGCCAGCTCACTATGGACTGAAACCTCTACAAACTGAGTCACATAAACCCTACTTCGTTTAACTTTGCATCTCAGGTATTTTGTCTGAGCAATGACAAAAGTCACCAAAAACACTTGTCAAGGAAACAAAATTAAGTCAATATCAATAATCTCACTGCCATTCTGGTTTCTAAATATCAGTAATATGGCCAACAAAGCTCTGAGTAAGATGTAATCACTGATCCATGATTCAGTATTCAGTAAAATTGCCCATAAATGTGAAACTAAAGAAGGAACATTTGGAAATTATCCAATATGAAAGGACACAACAATATTATTTTTATGCATTTTTCCCTTAAAACGTACTCAAGGATGAACTTTAGGAGAAAACAGTAATGAGATATACAATTAAGAATGAAAAGAAGAGGGGGACAGCCAGATCCCAGCTCCTTCCAGCTTGCGGACTGGCAAGCAAGAAGTGCCAATTATCACCCCCACCCCCACTGCCAAGTGACCGGCTGATCCAGAGAAACACAGGCTCTGATGATAGCTATCAAGGTGAAACCCAATTGGATGCCTGAGGTGTTTGGTGTTTCACTGACCTTGCAGGTCTAGGACCAGTGGTCTGATTATCTGTTCAGAAGATAGCAGTACACAGCATGGCACCTAGGAGTGGGTCTCCTTTTGAGGGTGGTAACCATTGCTGATTCCCTATAGTCTCGTTTTGAAGTCCTACATTGTTCATTGTTTTGTTGGGTTGGGTTTTATTCTCTTTTGCTTTGTTTGATTATGTTATATCCAGTGTCATGAGCAGCTATTTCAAAGATACAAGATATACATGGTAGCCATTTTGAATTTACTATTGTCTTGTTTTGAAGTCCTTTAATGTACCTATTGTTTTGTTTTTATTGTTTCTATTCTATTCTGTTCTGTTCGATTCTTACTATGTCCAAAGTTGCCTGCAACTATTTTGAAGACAAAAAAAAGGCATTATGGTAACTATTGTTGATTTTGTAATGTTGTGAAGTCCAGTATCACTTATTCTGGTTTGTTCTGATTGGTTTTATTCTGTTTTATTTTCCTTGGTTTTATCCTCTTTCAATTAAAAAAAAATGAAAAGAAACTAATACTGGAAAAATTATAAAGATATTGTGATTATGAATGTAAGGATAATAGCTATAAGGTGATCGAAAAGGAAGTCACCCACACTTTGATCAGAAAATCATAAATTTCTAAGAGATATTTCTGTAATAAGAATTAAATTTTAGATTGAACAGATAAGATATTAAAATGTTGTAATGGCAGTAACAATTTTTTCTCCAAACTAAGTAACATTTAATTCTTAAAATCATTGTCCTATTGTGTCATTTCTTTGAAATTGCTACTAAATCTAACATTACATAGGTTGTGCTTCACATTATAAAATACTCCTATAAATGTTTTTAATATTATCAGTAGAATATTCAATTTGTACTTTGCTTGTTCCATATATGGAATTAAATTCTTTAAACAGAACAGTTTCATTTTCACTGAAAATGCAAAGATCATCAAGGGGTAGAATAAAAAAAGAAGAAAATGGGAAATAGTGGATCAAGTGGCATATATTTTAATAAAAACTCAATTAATTTCCTAAAACATTTCCCAGTTCTTTGTAATGAGAAAGCATTTGAAAGCTAAATATTTGAAGAATTATCCCATGTTGCTTTGAGTGTTTACCTGGAATTAGGAAGATAAACTCAAGTTTTACTTACAGAGAGTTAGAGGTGAAATTACTAAGATGCAGCTGCAGCCAGCTCTGCTGTCACACAGGGAAAGATAAAACCTCGTTTTGTCATCAACTTCATGGCTTCAACTGGAGTGATAGGTAGAAAAAGAAAAATCCCAATGTGTATAATTACCTGATTGTATCACACTTTGTTCAGAAGTTCTGATATAAAGAAAACAGCTTTAAATTAGTTTTGCTGGCTGTATTTGTTTGGTTCTTGCTTCCCTTTTCCCTTCTGTCACCAAAGACCTACACATCTTATTAAATGTAATTTTAAAGCAAATTTAAATCAAAACTGATTGCAGTATCACATAAAATCTGTGGAGCCAGAGCTGAGAAGAATAATTGACTATTCCATACACCGATAGGCAGCTATTAAATTAATATAAAGATGTAAGTCTTTGGCCAAAAGAAGTCTAGGTTTTTCTTCAGGCTACTGATGATCACCAACAGCTGCTATGTCAGGGAAAGGTTCAAGACAATGTGTGAAGATGTCAAAGCCATAGCCATGTGAATCTGTTTAGATGCTCTACAGAACCCTGCAGATGGGTCAAATGGGATCAGGGATGCATGATGAGGGTTCGCGGGTTTGGGATTAGTCATCCTTTTCATTAACACAGTCACTGTGACAAAGTTTTATATGATTGAGAGAAACAGAAGTGCACAGAGTTCTAAATATTTCTAAGCAGTGTTTCTTAAAACAGAAGAGCCTATGGTATAAAGACAATAGTAAATATTTGATGGTGTTTCACTCAATGTTTACTGAATTCCACATTTGTACCTTGGACGGACTTACTACAGCAGATTTCAAGTTCGACTCCTTTCTCACCCAACCCCACAGAGAAAAACTTGTTTACTAATTAATCAAAAATTTAAACACTCGGGAAGAATTACAGACTGCGATTTAACGGGAGCAGAATGAACTTATTGGGGCAAATGTCCCTTCTATCTTTACTTGTCTAGTATTTCCTGTGGTGACTCTTGAAGGGTGACAGAGGGCAAGAGAATGCTGAGTCATCTGAACTGAGGGACAGTATGATGTGACAAACGTGGAACCTTCAACCTTCTCTCTCTGGTTTCCTTCAGACTTTTTTCTGTGACTGACAAGGCAAACAGGGCCTATGGCGTTTTATCTCAATTGGAATGAACCAACCATGAGTGGCCTAATGCAATTCTTTGCTAGAGAGACAGAAGAACTCACTTTCCATCTGACGTGGTCCACCTTGAAGATTTCCACAAAGTCCCAAGACTATGGTATAGTATGAAGGACAGTGCTGAGACTGATATGACCGTAACATAAACAAATGAGCTTTCTACATTGGGTTCCTACCTTACTGACCAAAACTGCTCTGAGGGTTAGGCCAAAATGCCAGTTGAAAATTAGTATTCCTCCACCAGACCTTGTCCTCTGTTCCTGGTTCCCTTAAGAAACAAAGAAGGAAAGAAGTGAGCTAAATGTCAGAGCCACTCGTATGCTGCGGATATCTCTGCTTTGCTTTGAAATAGCTTGTGTTTTGAAATTTTGAGTAGAGCAAATTTTTTTTCCTGCATCATATTTCCTGTGTTAAAGTTTTAGCCCACTAATAATAACAAATGCAGCAACAGTATACATATGGTTCCTCTCAATTTCACATTTTCCTCGAAAATGCGGAAACAAAGATATTCACACAAATTTACAGTACAAAGGGCTCAGAATATTAAAATCTAGAGAAATTAATATTCATGTCGACATAAAAATAAAATTTGGGATTAACATTTACAAAACAAAAATTTACTTTTATTTGGATATTTAATAGAAAATTCCACTTATTGAGAAAGAAATTTCTTCAAGCGCTTCCCCAACACGTATCAAGAGGGACACATATAGCATTTGATATATTAGAAATTCTCACTCTTAATGCCTGGTCATTCCAAAACAAGGAAAAACATGGAATATGAAATGAGATGGAAAAGTAACAGGTCCATTTGTGGGAAAAATTACCTGGACAAATGAATTTTGAGAACTTTAAATTTTACTCAAAAGTATGTCTGGCATGAAGAATGAGCTTATGTCATAGAGATAGTTCTAACTGTAAAAATCCATGATTGTGATTTCTAATTATGCTATATTTACTTTGAAACACTTTGCTGTTTTCTATTCCCTGAAAAAGATCTTTAAATGTGTTCAAAAAATCATTGAATACCGCAGCATGTTAGTTAACATTCTATTACTTTTTAAAATTTTTAGAAATAATCAATTTATAAGAAGAAGGATTCTATTTTGGCTCACTGTTTTAAAGAGTTCAGTCCATGATCAATTCACCCCATTCATTAGCCTCGCGGTGAGGAACCACATCATGGCAGGAGAGTGTGGTGGACCAAGCTGCACGCCTGATGACCAGGAAGTAATAAGAGAGAGAGGAATGCACCAGGGGACTACAGTTCCCTTTAGGACACACCCCTAGTTGCCTAAGAACTCCCCACTAGGCTTCACCTCTTAAAGGTTCCACTATACCCCAACAGTACCACCTTGGAGACCATGCCTTTAACACCTGGTCCTTTAGGAACATTCAAAGTTCCAACTGTTATGCCTGGGTTTGAACATTTTCTGCTATGAATTACACATCCGTATACTTAGAAATGACATCGCAATTTTATGATGCTTGGTACCCCAACAGTTGTATCTGAGAGGTATTGCTTTGAATTCCCTTCTGTCATTGGTCCTTAATAAGCTTGTCACAATATCCCACAAACTCTGCGAGACAGCTGAAGAATCACTAATAACATAGCATCTCTGCTTCCACAGACCTAGAGTGTGCAAGTACATACGTTTACAAAGAGCACCGTTTAGTCCCAAGATATTGTGAATACCATCACTCTGGAATAATCTTCAGTAAATTGCTTTATGTTTAACCAGAAAGAAACAATAGAGTGTGATATGTTTTTGAAACTTCAATGCATAATAATAAAAATATCTTTCATTTCTGAGCACAGGACTTTTGCTCATCCTTAGCTTTCAAATATCCCATACAATGAGATCTGCACGGGAGTTTGGCTAGGAATTTCCTCTGTTGCTGTCTTGTTACCAAGCGATTCAGAATAAAACAGGAAGAATGTGAAATATATCTGGCATATATTAATATTTGAAATGTAATAGATTGTTTCTCTCATTTTCTGCTTGTTTTTTATTCTTTTTTTTTTCTTTTTACTGATTTTGTAATTTGACAAACCCCTTGGAGCAGAGGTACTAGTGCTCTGCAGAGAATACGCATTATGGATAAGAACTGTCATCTCTCTCCCCCATTCCCATTTGCATCTGCTCATGAGACACAAAACTTCAGCTTGTAAACTATTTCATTTCTCTGTGTTTAAAGAGACAGACACCATGCAAACTTGTAAATCCTGCCTGGTTCCATTTAAACTGAAGGTTTTTGCTAATATTGAGGAAATGAAAAATTATTATTATATGTTACCTTTGTTTAGGCGAAAAAGAAAGAATTATAGAAGATTCTGCAGGAAGAGAAAACAATTTCCAAGAAACGTATTTTCAATATTGAATTTAATGACTATAAGGTCATGTTTTCTTTTAATTCCAGTAAAGAAAAATGTTTTCATTTAGAGCAGAGATCACATAACTGAAAAATTACCTACTAATGATTCCTATTTAAAGTTCTTTTTTAAGGAGTTTCATTTAAGATTGTGTTTTTATTCATTTTCAAATGCATTTGCATAGCTGCTGAAATTTCAATACATGCTTGCTAACACAAAGGCTTGTACATCGATATTCAGGCAGCTTTATTCATATTCACCCAAAGCTGGAATCAACCCAAGCATCTTCCAATTTTAGCATATGTGTTGCCAGAGTGAGCATATCCCAAGTATCTTCCAACAGATGAAAGCAAACTAAAATGTTCAGACTTATACAATGAATACTACTTGACCGTAAAAAAAAAAAACTATGGTATAACCACAATGCAGATGAATCCAAAATATCTTGCTCAGTAAATTAAGTCTGACATGAGAGTTCATACTGTATCATTTCATTTACATCATGTTCAGAAAAAGGAAAACTAGTGTGACAGAAAGTAAAGGCCTTGGGGACACAGTCAAAATGGGATGATCTGAAGAATGACAGAAAAAACTTTTGGTGGTGATGTCAATGTTTTACATCATAATTGTGGTTATGATTTATTAGAAGTCCCTGAACTCTGCATTTAAATTCAATCAATTTCATGTTAAACCCCACTTCGATAATTTAAAATTTTCAGCATATTATCAAAGTATACAGTGAACATTTGAAATGAAGTTTAAAAAGTGGTAGCAAACACACACACATCAGCTCAGAAGAGTAGCTTCAGTGTGTCAAAAGTCAAACAGATGAGTTAAAATGTCACAAAAAACTGCAAGAGGAGAACAATGATAGCATATAATTCTTAGAGTTTTTATAAAAATTAAATGAGCTAATATGTGAGGGGCTCAGTTCAATATGCAACACACAGCAAGAATGCAAAAATTGCTCTTTTACTCTACCCAAAGCAAATTATTTAAACAATTACTTACAGTGTTAAAATGTCTTCTTAGTTATTGTTCCTAATACTTTATATTGGTACCTGAATTTATCCACAAGATACTGCTTTGTAAGTTTCTGTACTTTTTATTCGTTCCTTTATTCAAAAGTGTCTACTTATACATTTTCCATGTATCAGTCACCCCGCTGAGTGCTGAGATTAAGTAGTAACCCAGTCACATGTTGAAGTCTGTGCCTATACAAAGGTAGACATTTAAGACCAGCCTGCGTTACAAAGTAAGCCCAAGGCCAGCTTGAGCTGCATAGTGAGACTCAAAAAGACAAAAGAGAAGAAAAGAAAAAGAAAAGAACATAAAAGAAAAGAAAAATTAAATACAGAAATTCAAATTATAAAGATGCTACAAATTATTCTAAAATGTTATTTTGCTAAATAAGAGGGATATGATTAGATGAATATTATACAGATATCTTCTCTAAGAAAAGCATATATAAGTTGATACATATAGGATCTATCTCTCAAAAATATTCCATGTAGAGAGAGCAGCAAAGATCCTGTAGTATCAGAAAAGTTTAACAAACCCTAGAAACTAGAACAGGGAACAAAAATACTAGTGCTCCTGATGAATAGCAGAAGAACAATAAGAGATCTTTTCTGGTTACCAGACATAGAAACTTGATAGATTATTAGTCCATGGCAAAGTCATCTTTTAAGTATGGTTCTGCTTAACATGATTGTAGCTAACATCTGTCAAGCTATCCTGTGTCTCAAACATTATTCCTACTGTACTGTATCAGCTATTTCATTTCATCCTCACAACTCTGTATCACATACCACATATGTTTTTTTTGGCGGCACAGTGAACCAAGTTTCAACAATTTGCTGAAGATAAAAATAGGATCAAAACTGAAATCAAGGCCAGAAACTTTGGCTTTGGGGTTTACCCACTCAACCACATTGCTATGTAGCTTCTCCCTGTTTTATACTACTATTCAATTTAAAACTAAATCATGGGAGAGTAAGTAAGCTGGATTTTATGAATTGAGAAAATCAATCCATTTGCTGTGGGAAGAATGTGTTATAAAAGGTGGGAATGGATTTAGGGACAATAGTTAAAAAATAATTCCAGGGCCAGGTATCTCGCTCAGTGGCCTAAGTGCCTGCCAGGCAAGCGCGAGGTCATGAGTTCAATCCCCGGTGCTGCAAAAATAAATAAATAAATAAATAAATAAATCTAATAGTCAAACCCAACCCCATGGTCTGTCTGGTCCCATAGGAGCCAACATTTAGAGGGTGCTGCTCTTGGTTTAATTCTACAGTAGCTGTCTTAAAAATCTTCAGGAAGTATTGACCAAGAGGCCCTATAATAGCATTCATGTAGCTTGGTCCAAGGCATGTTTCATGCAAGAGATTCTAATCACTTGGACTTTCAGAGTCTTTCGCCTCCGAGGAACGCTGCATTACCCTTGTGCATGCTCTTCCTTGGGATTCGAAGAGAAGTGCCATGTATTCAGCTTTGAGCTAGGTAAGATCCTAGGGCTCTATACAGATGATTGAATTACCTCACAACTACCTTTTAAAAGGTTTTCTTTAGCTGAAGAAATTATGGCTCCAAGAGGTTAAATAATGGGCAAAGACGATCCTCTTAACTCTGGAACTATTCTTCTATAGAAAATCTTGTCTCTGAGGTCCTGGTTTATATTGGCCACCCTACCACCCTATGCCATACTTTTTTTTTTTTTGTGGCACCAGGGATTGAACTCACGACCTTGCGCTTGCCGGGCAGGCACTTAAACCGCTGAGCTAGATCCCCAGCCCTGTTTTTGAGACAGGGTCTCACTATGCTGTTCAGGCTGGCCTTGAGCTCACTTTGTAGCCCAGGCTGGTCTCGAACTCACAATGATCCGCCTGTCTCAGCCTCCCGAGTGCTGGGATTACAGGCGTGAGCCACCATGCCCGGCTTCCTATGCCATACTTTGCCCACTGATGAGGAGACTGCTGGTTTGGTCAGTGCTATGGTTCATTTCTAGATGTCCCTCAAAGCCTCATATAGTCATAGGTGGGACTTTTATAGAGGTGTTTGGATCTAGAGCGTGTGATGCTGATTCAGATGCAATGTTAGGATCAAGAACACTAGAATTAAGGATGTGAGTGCTGCCCACCCTAAGTAATCAGAATAAAAAATAAGGGGTAGAAGTATCTGTGGTCATCTCTTGTTGCTTTGTCACCCTCTGCCCACCACAAATTGTGTCTCCTTTGTGATGTCCCTCTGCCATGTCACCCTGCCTTGGAGCCAGCTGACGATGGACTGAAACCTCTACAAACTGTGACCTAAATAAACCTTTTCCTCTTTAACTTTGGGTGTCAGGTATTTTGTGTCAGTAATGAGAAAAAGTAACTAAGATAACCAGGCCTCGATAGGCGACAGATATGATAGGGAGTTTTATCTAAGAGAAAAATATCCTGTGACTGGTTACTTAATTTCCAGTCCAATTCTCCTTAATATCTGACAGAAGTTCACAACCTTCAACAGAACTCTCACAGTATGAAAGGCAGCAGGGGCACAGAAGCCAAATTAATCCACTGAAGGCAATTCTGAAATATGTATGATGGAATGTAAACATTGTTCCAGTACTCAAAAGAAAAATGGACCTTCTTTGAAAATTTAAAAATTATGAAAACTCTGCAAAACAAAAATATACAAACAAGGCACACTGTTGCAACCATATTATTGAACTCAAATTTTAATTATATTAAATTATCTGATTTATCAATGTAGTTTTCCTGAGAATTTTTAGTTAACCATACAAAGTCAAAATGGGAGCTTCAACTACATGAAAAAAATCAGTCACCATGTATTCAAATTACTAATGAGAATTTGCATTCCACTGAATATCTCATAGCAGAAAATAGGATTTTATCATACTATTTGGAATACTAGCTAAGAATGAGGAGAAGAAAAATGCTACCTTTTGCTGAGAGAAACTTAATGATGCATCATTTCCCATTTTCTGGACTTTTTTTTTGCTCAGGCATGATACCCATCTAAATTCACGATTTTTCATCCTTTTCAAAAATCACAGTCTCTTTGTGACAAAGCATGGGTTTGTTAATTAAAAGCAAAAAGCAAGTGGTTGTTAAGGACAGTTCACTGAGCATCTTTCAGACTGCAAAGTAGCCCTTCTGCAATGCTCAGAATGGAATTCAACTTGACACTTCTCATTTACATGAAGCCGACAGTTTCTGCCTGTTGGAAAGGTTTCTGGAACTTCAAATTCCAATGCAGACATAAACACCACCTGGGTGATCTCCCGAGTACATTAAGGGGAAAGCTTAACCAACACAGAGGGTCCTTCTCCCTCATTTATTTAAAAATAGCATAGAATGAAGACTTCTTTTCTAGTTTGTCCTTTATTAGTCATCATATTTTGTATTTTCTGTCTTCCATAACCATTCCCTGAGTGAATGGAATGAATCGAAGATTTTCACATTCTTCTTTATGTACCTAAGGTGGTCTTAGGGCAGCATATTAAATAATGGTAAGACAGTCAAGAGCCATTCCATAAACTATTAAACAATATAGGAGATTATCAATAGGCGAAGAAATTATAAGGAGGTTTAGAGCCTAAGTACTTGGTAGAATGGAAAATATTAGAATCAAAAAACATATCATTTGTTCCATAAATGATGTATCCTTAAAGATGAGGAGTTTAAGGCCACTGATTGAAAGTGTATACTATTCGATGGGTAAATTAAAAAGTGCTAATTAAAGACTCCAGTTCTTTTAACTAAGGCAATCACATAGTTTATGGTCTACATAGAGTAACTCCTAAAAGTAAAAAGGTAAATATACCGATGCAGCAGTAATAAACACCATCGTGAGAAAACCTAGCATCTACATCTTTAATTATAGATGATTTTCAACCCTTGTCTATACTCAGTTTGAGGGAAACCACTCCACAGTTAACAAAGAGCACATGCACATAGAATATTGGACAATTTAATTAATTAAATATACAATCATATGTAAGCAGCACACATGTATTATTGTTTTAGCAGAACTGTGGCTCCATTCTACTTGCAAAATCCATTTGTGCTTGCAGTCTTTGGCTAAACTGAATAAAGTGTGGAAAGACTGGGATAAAAGAGGATGTAGGAATCTGAAAAGGAGACACAGATGAAAGAAGTGAAGGGATTTATTCAGGAAAGACAATTTAGCAACGGTCATGAAACTATTTGTTAAACTGTTGAAAGCTGTCATAAGCAAAGAAGGTATGCTCATTTTCTGTGCCTCAGAGGTCAGGGATAGGATTAATGGCCAAAAGAAAGAGGCAGTAGACATTTTAGTTCAAGCAGAGATCACTGTGAACAACAGAGTGGCCATCAGCAGAATTGACTACGAAAAAGGCTGTGAGTACACACAGGGAATCTGGACAGTCATTCATTCTGTTGATGAAACATTCAGTGTACACCAGGCACTGTGCTACACAGTTAAGAAAAATCCTATCAATCCCCAAAAGACCAAAAAACCCAACAATCCTTGATGATGGTCTCTACTCTAATCATACATGTTTCATCAATCATGGTTAAATTCCACCTATCAGGATTTATTTCTGGTTTAAACGGTGAAGACATGAGCACAAAGGAAATTGTTCTGCAGTTTTCTTACTCAAAACATGGTACACAGAACAGTAGAACCTGTAGAGTAGGTTACTGGGCCCCTCTTCAAACCTGAATAAAAAGTTCTATATTAAAGTGATTTGCATTTACATTAAAAATTGCAAAGATCTTCCTTACTGTGTTGGGAATGATTTCTAAGTCTTAGATTGCAATAATATTATTAAAACATCACATAAAAAAGTAAAACTACAATGGCAGAAAAAAGTTTGATCTCAAATTCAAGGTGTGGATTGCAGAGTAATGTGTCTCTAGCCCACAATTTGGACCATCATGGATTCTGAAGGCCTTATCTATTATTTAGGTTCTATATGATGAACATCATGTCATTTACCAAGAGTTTATATGAAGCCATGATTGTTTCATGCTTCTGTGAGCCAGACAAGTGCTAATTTTCAGGTCATATAATCACAAAAATATTTGGCAATTCTATAGCCTCTCTCATGTACAGCTCTAAAATGTCTTACAGATAATTGGGCTTTAAAGGCAGGTGAGAGAAAGTTGTGATTTACAAATTTTTATTTGAGGTTAGCTTATTGAAATATTACCATAATTTTGAGGCAACTAATATGCAAAAGGCAGCACAGGTCTGTGGAGCCTTTTATGGAATGGTACAGTAATTAATTGGTTGTACAGTGGCCAAAGGTTACTATCAGGGAAGCTGATTCTTTACAAAGCCTGTATGATTTGTAGTGAAAGGGTTATCATGAAAGGAAAACAAAGGTTTGTTTCTTTGTGATTGTGATCCTTTTAAATCAGGAATGAATTTTCTTTTTTTTTTTTTGCGGCACCGGGGATTGAACTAATGACCTTGCGCTTGCCAGGCAGGCGCTTAGACCGCTGAGCTAGATCCCCAGCCCTGTTTTTGAGACAGGGTCTCACTATGCCATTCAGGCTGGCCTTGAGCTCACTTTGTAGCCCAGGCTGGTCTCAGCCTCCTGAGTGCTGGGATTAGAGGCGTGAGCCACCACGCCCGGCCAGGAATGAATTTTCTGCTCTGCCTGACTTTGCAGGTTTTCTGCAATGTTGCCTAGGAATGAAACAAGCAGCTCAATCCGGTGGGTCAAATGTGAGTTTTTAAAAATCTGTCTATCTATCTATCAATCTACTGATCGATCTATCTATCCACCTATGTCAACCTGATTACTGGACAGGATGTACAACTGTTGAAAGTGGGGAATAAATCTCACACCGTTAGGCCATGTTTAGATAACAGCACCTCTAAGAAAAGAACCTTCCCTCAGAGCTAGTAGAACTTAAGGTGATGATCCCCACACTTTGAATAGTCTTAACAGACCCTGTCATACAGCTGTGAAAGTCCAGGTACTTAAGGAAACACATAAAGTACTAAGAAAGAAAGAAATGTGCAAAGATTTCACCTGTGAAAGAAAATAGAGAGACTTCTTGTAGTCTAAAACAGTCATAAAATCTTAAGAATAGTATGTCTTTGAAGACAGGAGAAAGACAAGGAAGGTGGAATGTGGCCATCCCGCATTACTATGAGGTGTAAGGAGGCTTGGGAAGGCCACCAGAGATCATCCCAATCAAAAATTTCTGTCAGTTGAATCTGACTCTCCCCCAGGAAAGCATCTTTCTAGGTATCCCTGTTGTATTTTGTCAGCTTCAGAAGCAGCCATGGGAAGGCTGATGTTGGGCAGGATATGGAGATGGTTTCCGAGCAGCCAACTCTCAGTCAATTAAGCTCCCCATAGCTGGAGGTCAGTGAGGGGCAATTGTAGAAGAGAATAGACTACAACCAATGGCATGACTGCTTTTTCTGGTTAATGCAATTGTATTGTAATCGAGTCTCACGTGGTCTGTTTGTTTTGTCGATGTCTGCTTGTGCATTACAATAGCAGAATCAAGTATTTGCAGCAGAGCCTATGTGTCCACAAACTTAAAATTATCATAATCTAGGCTTTAAAATCATCATAACCCAGGATTTTAAGCAAAAATTTGCATGCCTTTCTCTACACTACTAAAGTCTATCCTAGCACCTCAAGCATCTAATTCTTTAGGTAGATCTAATCCTCCTTACAGTTTCAGGGAATGACTATTCCACATATTCTAAAGTGTTCTAAGTCTTACGATGACATTCACAAGAGGGAGGTTAGGAAGAACTATAACCCCTAGCCCACAGATCTTGGGACCACAACTAACGCTTCTTTTTCTCTTCCACTCTAAATTTTCCTCATCTTGGTAGATGATAGCTGAGTTGTGGGAACCCATAATCATCAGACATTTCTCAGTTCAGAGTTGCTGTGCATGCCTGGTGCAGTTGCGGCAGGGTACAGAAATATCAGAAGTCGCTCCAGTTGATTGCCTGTGCCCTTAAATACTGTCACCTCCTCCTATTCATGAAGGTCACTCCTGCTTGCTTGTGCTATGACTTCTGTTATCTATGAGCACAGGGAATCCAAAGTGTTCTGGTGGCAATGGCTAATTCGTAATTCATGGGACCCTTGCTTTGTACCCTGGTTAGAGAACGTCTCTTTTTTTGAAGCAATACCTCTATCTAAGTAGAGATCACAGTTATAGAGAGGGGAAGAAAAAATCTGCAGTCACAGTGATGGTAAGGAATGGTCATTCAGAATGCCAGTAATTGACCTTCTCTCTTATCCACGCATCCTTCATTTTTAGGACACAGAGCGTGATAAATC
>RJWT010033558.1:0-13875 GCA_004365215.1 Cuniculus paca
GGCCATTGGAACTCCAAGCCCCCCTTCCTGTCTCCAGGCCTGTCACCCTCACCTCACCCACACACGCTGCCAGGCCTGCCGGGTGCGGGAGAAAATGGCTGCAGGACCAGTGGGGCTCGCTGTGTCCTCAGACCAGGGTCCAGAGGACCTGCCTGCAGCCGCTGGCTTCCCACCAGCGGGGCTGGTGACTCAAAACAGCTTTGGGTAGGTGGGAGCGATTTTTCAGGGACAAGGCACTGTCACTCACGCCTTTGAGTCTAGGGACACAAAAATGGGAGATAACTAATCAAATCCTTGGCAGGGCTGCAGTTACCATAGAAACTCACAGAGAACTCTTCTGCTGCCACATCTTTGCTGTGGCTCTGAGACCTGTGCATAATTCGTGATCGCAGCCAGGGAAAAGCAACCCCAAGCCAGCCTGGGGCCAGGCAGCTCAAAACCTTTCCTCAGAAGTAGAGGCAGGTCCAAAAGGCCTGTGGCCCACTCCAACTCCCCACCACAGTGCATCTCCCCACAGGGAGTAAGGAGGGGGTGACCCTGTGGTATGTGAGGAGACGGCACGAGAGGTCGTTCTGCCTGGAGACAATGACACTAGGGAGCACCCACTGGTGGCAGCTGGAAGCCCCTCGCTCGGCCCCAGCCTGCCCTGGGCCAGCCCTTTGGTGGGGACACGAGCACTCCCTCCCTGCCCTGCTGCCGCTCTGGCATGCTTCGCCGTGTTCTCCAGCCCCTTTGGGTGACAGCATCAGGGGCTCCTCCCAAGCCTAGCTCCTCCACGGCCCTAGTAAACCCTGTTCCTTCAGCCCTGGACGCAAGGGCTGGTTTGTGCAGAAGGAAACACCCAGGGGCAGGCCCGAGCTTGCTGCACCGACCCCAGGGCCATCCCTGGACACCACATGGAAAGGCCAGAGATGACCAGGACGACAGCAAGCTGCACCTGCAGCTTCCAGAAACAGGAGCCAGCCAAACAGAACAACGGACACCTAGGACCTGAAGCCGACCAAGCCCCTTAGCTCTCACCTGTCGCCTTGTCCACTGTTCCAGTCCCGGGTGTCTTGGCAGCTTCGGGTCCTGGGGCAATACTGAACCTATGTCTGTTCAGCAATCAACCAAATCACTCGGCAGAGACAAAAAGACAGGTGAGGCCACGTCATCCTCCAGGGGAGGCAGGTGGCTCAGGGTGCTGTTCCTCCCAGACAGGGGCCGTGAGGGCTCCAGCTCAGTGTGTAGCCCTTCACACACAGCCACGCTCAGGGGACCCCTGAACACCACCAGTAAAAATCACCAAGGAGCTGCAAACTCCCGTCAAGAAGGGGAGGCAAGGCCTGCATGGTGGCACAAGCCTGTTAATCCCAGCACTCACTTGGGAGGCTGAGGCAGGGAAGTCCCAAGTTCCAGCCCAGCCTAGGCAACTTAGGAACTAAAAGGTAAAAAGAGATGGAAATGTAGCTTCATGCAAAGGCCCTGGATTCAATCCTCAGCACCATAGGGAGGAAAAGAAAAAAAGCCAAGAGCTGAGGATTAGTTCAGTGGTGCTGAGTGCTTGCCTAGTATGAATGAGGTCCTGAGGCCAATCCCCAGCACCATGAAAAAAAATTTTACAAAAAAGGTAGCCGGGGATTTAGCTCAGCAGGACAAGCGCCTGCCTGGCAAGCTTGAGGCTGTGAGTTCAGTTCCAAATACCAAAAAAAAAAAAAGGTTGAGCCAGGCATGGTGGTTCATACCTGTAATCCCAGCACTCAGGAGGCTGAGGCACGAGGATCGTTGGGAATTCAAGGCCAGCCTGGGCTACAGAGTTCAAAACCAGCCTGACTACATAGTGAGACCCTGTCTCAAAAAAAAAAAAAAAAAAAAAAAGGGCAAGATACTACATACAAAGTACCCCACCTCCTAACCAAGAAGGTCAGTACCTAAAACAGACCACCAGAGCGAACAATGAATGCTGGGCTGGCCTCATAAAGGTCTTCTAGATGCACAACTGGCCTTGTGGGAGAGAGAGACACACAGACACCTGCCACTGAGCTTGGCATGGCCAAAGGAGCTGGCGGATACATCCAGGACAGGCTGCCCAAAGCCAGGCATGGTGGTGCAGTCCTGTAAACCCAGCATTTGAGAAGCTGAGACAGTAGGATCACTGTCGAGTTTGCAGCTAACCGGGGCTACACAGTGAGTTTAAGGCCAGCCTCAACTGTATAAGACCCTGTCTCAAAACACACACACACACACACACACACACACACCCCAAGAAAAGAGAAGAAATGCTGCCCAATGTCAACATGGTTTATTTTCCAAAAGCTCTGACCCTTTTTACTTTTTGAGACAGGGTCTCACTAAGCAGTCCAGGCAGGGCTCAAACTTTCGATCCTCCTGCTTCAGCCTCCCAAGTAGCTGGGATTACAGGCGTGCACCACCATGTGGCTTTGAAACCATTTAAATGCAGGAAGCTCGCAAGTGGTTAGGCTGAGGCACATACAACTCACCACAGGTGCCAGACCTTCAGCCAGCCAGGCCTTCCTCTACCCCGACAACCCAGAATCATCCTTAGCTCCCATGTGGAGACAAGAGACCAACCAGAAGGCACAGTAAGTTTTGGAACCCAGGTTTACATAGACTTTATTGTTACAGGGGGGGACCCCACTGAGCAGGGCTGATGTGTGTGGTCCCAGGTGTCACCTGAAGATATTGAGAGGTCATGATTGCAGAAGAGGTGACTGAAATTGAATGACATGATCCAAGGGAGGCCGGCCTGGAATGCAGGAGACACGATCTGGATGAGCCGGCGGGGTGGTCAGGTTACAGGGAAAGGAGAGAGCAGCCCCTTTCACTCCCGCTTCTTGTAGCTCTCCAGGTGTGACAGGACCCAGCCCGATGGCAGGAGGAAACACAGGAAGCAGGAGGTAAGCCCAATGACGACATCCTACAAAGAGCACAAGGAAGGATTCCCCAGTGTAAGCACCTCCCAGACACACCAAAGTCTGTGTATTCCCCTGGGGGGCGGAAAGCCACCCTCAGGGGGCCACCATGCAACATCCCCACATTAAAGGAAACCCACATGCTAGAGCAGGTGTCCAGCACACATGAGCTTTGGGTTCTATATCCAGCATCAAAGCAATAAAACCCACGCTCTAAGGAAGGGACATGTGCCAGGGCCTGATGGTGCACACTTGTAATCCCAGCACTCAGGAGCCTGAGGCTAGAGGAGCACCTCGAGTTCAAGGACAGTCCAGATTACAAAGTTCAAGGCCAGCCTGAACTGCATACGGAAACCCTGTCTCAAAAAAAAAAAAAAAAAAAATCTCTCCCTTGCAGAAGGTGGTGATGCACACCTCTAATTCGGACAACTCTGAAGGCTGAGGCAGGAAGTCAGCAGGTTCAAGGTTAGTTAGAGCAACTCAGCATGACCTTGTCAAAAATAAAAAATAAAGGGACCTGGGCATGGTGGCACCCACTTGTAATCCCAGCTCTTGGGAGACTGAGGGAAGACTGTGCTAAAGGCCAGCCTGGCCTACTCAATGAGCTCAAGGCCAGTCTGAACTCCATAGTAAGATCTTGTCTCCAAAACAAAACAGATCAAAAAACAAAAACAAAAAAACACTAAAACCAAAATTAACAAACAAAAAAATAAAGGGTTGGAGATGCAGCTCAGAACAAAAGTTCTGGGTTCAATCCCCAGTACTGTTAAAAAAAGTTTTTAATGTAATTTAAAAATAATAATAACTACGTGCAGTGGTACATTCTTATAATTCAGCACTTCAGGAGGCCGAGCCAAGAAGGCTACAAATTCAAGTCTCACCCATGCACCTTACCAAGACCTGCCAGAAAATAAAGAATAAAAAAAGGGCTGGGGATGTAGTTTATACAAAGGTCCTGGGTTCAACCTCCAGTACCAGTAATAATAATAATTTTTTTTTTTTGCAGCACTGGGGATTGAACTCACAACCTTGCGCTTGCCAGGCAGGCACTTAGGTAGGTCACTGAGCTAGATCCCCGGCATTTGTGTTTTTGAGACAGGGTCTCACTATGCCGTTCAGGCTGGCCTTAAGCTCACTTTGTAGCCCAGGCTGGTCTCAAACTCGAAACGATCCTCCTGTCTCAGCCTCCCGAGTGCAGGGATCACAGGCGTGCACCACCAGGCCCGGCTATAATAATAATGTTTAAAAAGGGTTAAGGCTACAACTCAACAGTAGAGCACTTGCCTACATGCAGGAGGCCCTAGGCTCAATTCTGGACATCACAAAGCACAACAAAAAAAGCCCTTTCTCTTCCCCCACTTCAGCACTAAAGTCAACTTTTGGAACCAGGGATGACTGCACAGCCTATCCTAGGTTGCTCCCGAGCACTCGTTAAATCACAGAGCAAGCTGAAGAAGTCAGCCTTGCCTGCAGATTCCCTCCTTGCCCCTTGCGGTGCTCCTAAACCTCACTTCCCTCACCACGGAATGGAAACAACCACGCGTCTCCTCGGGGTCACGGAGAGGCCTGAGTGAGACCAGCACAGCAGTCCTAGGAGAGGCCTAGCACCCAGCACCCAGCACCCAGCAGGTACTAGTCCACGCAGGTGAAAACGCTCGTGGTTATCAGTATGTGTGTTTTGCAGCGCTGGGGATCAAACCCGGCATGTTGCGTAAGCAAAGCATGTACTGTACCACTGAGCTCCGCCCCAGCCCTTTTCTCCTTTGATTTGGCTGTCTCTGCACAGCTGCAGACAGAATCGGGGCCTCCCACTGGTGCTAAGCAAAGCCCCCACCACTAAGCCACATCCCCAGCCCTTTTTTCAGCTGGCGGGACTGGGGTCAGAACCCTGGCACCACCGCACTGAGCTCCACCCTCGGCCCAGTTTAGTTCTGAGCTAGAACTCCGCTAAGCCGTCCAGGCTGGTCTCTCGCACCTGCAACCCTCCGGCCCCAGGTCCTGAGTAACTGGGATTACAGTACCCGCCTCGGCCTCCTTCACGGCGGGGCCGACGGTCGCTGTGCCCCCAGCCACCGCGCTCGCTGGCCCACGGCCCTGGATCCTGAAGGCTCGCATTGGGGGTCATGCTCTGCCACGGAGGCAGACCTAGAAAAGCTCCAAACGGGCTGAGAGTCGTCATTAAAAGCCAAACGCCCCTCCATGTGTGGACTCCCAAGGCCCTGTGGGGGCTTCCTGCCCGCTTCCCGCTAAGGCGAAGCAGCCCGCCGCACCCAGGGAAGGGGGAGCCGCAGGGCGGGAGACCGGGGCTGCTCGCTCGAGGCCGCGCGGCGAGTCAGCGTGGGCCGGAGCCCTGGGGCTCCGGGGACGCACGGAACGCCGCGCCCCAGGCGGACCCAGCGCAGCCGCCTCGCCGCCCCGCAGCCCCGCCGCGCCGCTTCGCCCGAGGCCCTTCCCGGCCCGGCCCGGCCCTCACCATCGTCCCGAGCTGCTCCCGCGGCGGCTTGGAGTGCACCTGGGCGCGCGGCACGGCGAGCCTCCGGGCCGGGCCCGTCAGACCCCTTAGCAGCAGCGGCGTCAAGCACGACATGACGGCTCGGACCGGACCACCCACCGCGGCCCGCCGCAGCCCAAGGTGACCACGCCAAGATGGCGGCGCCGGCCGGAAGCCCCGCCGCGGGGCGGGCCCGGAAGCCGCTCGGAAACCCCGCGAGGACACGCGTCCGGCCCGCCCCGGCAGGTTTTGGCGCGTTCTTCGAGACAGCCAATCGAAGCGTCCTGCCTGAGCCGGGGCACAGAGGGCGCCCGCTCGGCTCTGTCCCGCCTTCAGGACGACCTGAGGATGCTGTTCACGCCTCCCTCCATTCATACTTTTTTCTTTTTCCCTCGTGGTACCGGGGATCGAAGTCGCGGTCTGGCGCTTGCCAGGCAGGCGCTCGCGCCGCCCCCGGCCCTCCATTCATACTCTCAACCCTCTCCTCCGAGTTCTCTCCAGCAGGCCTTCCGTCCTTTCCCACCTGAACTGTTGGCTCTAACTTCATAACCGAACTCCTTTCACCTGTTACACGCTTTCTGACTTCAGTGTCCATGCATGGCAGCCAACTTCTGTTTCTCCTTCCCTCCCTTCCTTCGCCCCTTTATCTTTCTGGGGTTTTTGTTTGTGTGTGAGACACCACCCAGGCTGGCCCAGAACTCTCCTGCTTCAGCCTCTTGAGTGCTGGGACTACAGGCGTTGTGGCACCATGCCCAGCTTTTTCTTATCTTCATCCACTTCTCCCCTCCCACCCTTATTTGCTCATCTCTCTTCCTCCCATCTTGCTTTTCTAACTACATGTCTGACCTAGTCAGTCACTTTCAGTGACTCCCTATTGCTTTCTACACAAGTCCCAATTCCTGGATATCACTTTTCAGCCGGAATTAGAGGGAACAGCTCTAGAGAGCTGGGTGACCTGCTCAAGGTCATGCAGCCAAAGACTACCAAACAGGGCAAGTCTGTCTGCACCAAAACCTTTTTTCGGGGTTGGGTTGAGGACTAGACAAGTGCTCCACCCTGGAGTATGCTCCAGCCTAACACCCATGCTTTCCACCACCACAAGAGGAGGGGTGTGGTGTGCGGGCAAGACTAAGAAACAGGAGCTTAGAGAGAGTCCTCAGTCCTGACGACTGCGTCACCGGGGTCCCTGGAGGCAAGCTATGCCTCAGCTTCCTCTGGGGAGATGTCCCCAAGTCTCAAGCTAACCTGGATCCCTCTCTGTCCCTCCCCCAACTTGTCCACCCTGTTTGGAAGTATTTTTGATGTCCAGCAGTCTTAACCAGGCCCGCCCTCAGCCACCAGGCCCCGTGTCCTTTCCTTGCCCTGGCCCCTGGCAAACAGCCCAGAACAGATGCGCCGTTCTGGGGGGCACAGTACTGGGAGGCAGGGCCAGCTGCCTGCTACCGGGAGGAGGAAGGGTGAGGAGCTGCTGCTGCCCTGCTGGGCTTGTCTGGTGCCTTGAAATAAAGAAGTAACTCCCAGGTGAGAGCAAGTGAGGTAACTGGCCTGGGTAGACTTGAGTTCCTTGGGGAATTTACCTTTGGCCCAGTGCCCAAAGGGTTCAGGAGAGGGTCACGGGGAGGCCCAAATCTAACACTGTCTGGGTAAGTGACTTTGAGAATATTCCTTTCCCTTTCTGGACCTTATCTTTCCCTATCTGCAAAACAGGGGCATTCAGTGAAGGCCCTGCATTCAAGCCCCAGTACCCAGTACACATGAGCGTGCACACACACACACACACAGAGGTTTGGGAAACCAAGCTGGCACAGAACGCAGGACCCGGGAGGGGTATTTGCTCTTCCCAGGGCACAGCAGCTGTCACCAGGCACCACACACCCAAGGGTAACCAGGCAGCAGCTGTCGGGGTGGAGCAACATGGGAGGTGCTGGTGCGGGGTGGGTGGGGTGCTGCCCCCGTGGGCCCAGCTGTCAGGCTGGCAGCCACAAGAGGGAATGGCATGGCCACTTGGGACTTGACCTGGGGCCTGGGGGCCACCCACTGAGAGCCTGCAGTCGCTAACCCTTCCTGTCCACAAGCAGCTGCCAGCTACAGTGAAGACAAGATCACATCACGTGCAGTGATGGCTCCCGCTTGGTAGAAGGACGGCTTCACAGGCAACCAAGAATCTCCAATGAGGGCTGGGCACTTAGCTTGGCGGGTTAGCATCTGCATGGCAAGTGTGAGGTCATGAGTTTGAACCCCGGTATCCAAAAAACCAAAACACCCAATGACAGCTGGCCCCCAGCCACACCCCTACCTCACCTGGACGTAACCACACATCCCAACCTTTCAGGTTTCTGTGCCCCCAATCCAGACCCTGATGACCTCTCTCTGCCTCTAGTCCCCTAACCTCTTCAGACCCACTGGTCCAGGGCAAAGACCGGGTCTTACCAGCAGGTTCAGAAGGCCCTAATGCTCTGCAGCTGTGCAGTCCAGCCAGCCCTGGACCCTGTGCTCCTCTACACACTCCACCTTTCCCTGCCCCTTGAGCCAACATTTAGGCCGCAGGACCACCACAGAAGCGACTGCAACTCCCAGGTCTGAAGGCCCTGCAGGACTCCGGGACAGCATCACTTGCAAGCCCAGCCACAAAGGCTATGTGCTGCCCCACAGCCCTAAGTAGACCCAGCAGGTGGAGATGTCACTGAGCGCGCCACTCCCATCTTACAAAGACGGGTGCAGGGCCCGCCTCCCAGGGTAACTGCAACACTACCTCCTGGACAAGGGCAGGACTCCAACAGGGCAGGCCCCGGGCTCCGCCCCCAACCCACCCCCTTTCCCAGAGCCAATAACTGGATACAGGGGTGGAGCCACACACGCGCGCGCGCGCCCCTGTCCTGTAGCCTCTCCAGGTCTGTGTCAGCACTTGCCTCCTGGCAGTCCTCTCCATCTATTCTGATAGCAAGGAGCCCCATCCCCGGAGGCTCAGGCCTATCGGGATGGTCCATTCCTCAGGACTTCCTCCCTCTACCGCCTGTGGGTTGGCCTGCAGTAAGAGCTGTCCTGTGCTGTGACCCTGCTGGTCCACAGCCAATCTTCCCTCATCTTACTGTAATGAAGATCCCACAGTAGAGGTCCCTGAAGCCAGCACAGGTTTACACAGGTTCCTCTTGTGCTCTTAAACAGAGGCAGAACCTAGAAGTCAATGGACTTCACAACCAATATCCTGTCGAGGGCACCACCACGTCTCCACACTGCCACATCTCACGCCTGGCTCCTAGCACTGTGGAGATGGGGGTGCTGCCCCTGCTGGGGAGGCACCCTGGCAAGGAAAGGGGCTTCGGTCAGGCCCCATCTCCTAAACTGCAGGTTATTTAAAAAGGGACTCCGCTTACCCTGGTTCAAATCCTGGCTCTGCCACTCACTACCGGGACTGTGGACACATTCCCTCTCCCTCTTCCCTTCACGCTGTGAGCAGCACCAGCACCAGGCAAGTTAGCGGTCCAGCGCCCCGTGAGCACATGAGCCGCTGCTGTTTAGAGACAAAGTCTCCCTATGTACTCCAGGCTGGCCTCAGACCCAATCCTCCTGCTCAGCCTCTCGAGGGCTGGGACAAGGGTCTGCCATCATGGCCCAGTGAGAGGAGTCTTTTTAAAAGTCAAAGAATATTATGAATAGCTCAAGCAAGTAAAAGAGGAAATGCTCATCTATTCAATCCCCGCACATGGGCACCGGAATTTATATTTACCTGCAGATGCCACTTGTCACAATGCCTGCCTTGGGACTTGCTTCAGGAAGTAAAGGAGAGGCCCCTCAGAACATCTTCGACCTCCACCTGTAACTTCTGGGAAATCCCCACCTCTGGTGGCTCTCCTCGACCTCCTTTGCAAGAAGGGGCGTGGCCAGCACAGCCCTGAGGCATGAGGCTTGCTGCCATGGCACCCCAGCATCAGAACAGTGTCTTTATTTGTGATGTACAAATACAACCAACCCAAAACATGATCACCTTTTCCCTCTGATTCCAAGGATAACAAGTGGTTAAAGAAAAAAATATATGGCTATCAAAAATGGATCTCCCAAAATTTCTCTAAAGTGGTTAGGAAGAACCATACACATCATGTACACACTTTTTTTTTTTTAAGTTTTTGAGACAGGATATAAAGATGTAACCCAGGCTGGCCTTGAACTCGCAGAAACCTTCCCACCTCAGCTTCCCAAGGGCTGAGATTACAGGTGTGTGCCACCACACCCAGCCAGTCATATGCACACTTGACACCAACAGAATACCTGAAATAAGTTGGACACGACTAGGGAAAAAAAACTTTAAAAAATTTTTTTGAACATGCCTCAAACAAAAAGACAACGAAAACCCTGGTACAAAAGTCTGTTTCTCAAAACCAAGACCCGGAAGAGGTGGAGGAAGACTGATGTTTGACACGTTAATAGGCTCAACAGCCACAAGAGTGGTTGGCTGGTCTCAATCAGCACTCCTCCCACCAAGCTGTGACCCGAGGAGCCCTTCAGGGAGGGTGGCCTGCAAAGGCTGGGGGCGCAAGGCATGGCATCCAGCACCGTCCACCAACAGCTTGGTGCCAGCTATCCAACAACTGGAAGGAGGAAACACACTGAACTCACCTTACACGGGATTTACACTGGGGACTCCTTTTGGTCCCCTTGAATGGGAGGTATCAGAAATCCATGATTTAAGACAATAGTCATCACTTTTGTGTTGAGACATGGATTAAAGGAAAAACTCTTCTAAACATGCGTCTGTTGTTTCACGATTCTTGGAAGGAGTCTACCAATCCCCTCCCAGTAACTCCAACTCTCATCACGGCTAAGAACCCTGGAGCCAGCAGTGAGGCAAAGGTAAACTTATTCCAGTGTAAAGCTGTATGGCGCTCTCCAAGTGCCCAGGCCACTGCTGGTGGACTTGAGAGCAATGCAGGGTGCCCGGTGGAGGCCAGGCAGGAATCTGGGTGAGAAGCACAGACCACTCTGGGGAGCTCTGCCAGGACAGACTGCCTGAGTTGGGCTGGAGGGTGGGGGTGAGCAGGCTCAGAGGTCAGGTAACCAACAGACGCCCCGTGAGGGCAACTGCACAAAGGCTAGAATCTTCACAACGCTCCCTGAAGCAGAGCTCAGGGAGGTCCAGGGGAAGTGTCAGTGCTTTCTCCTAGATTAAGGATTTAGTTTTGTTTTGTGAAAGAGGAACAAGGCCTAGAGATCAGGATGAGAGTAAGTTCTGAGCCCTCTGCTCCAGCCTACTGCCACAGGGTGACACCAGAGAGAAAAGCAGCTTGTGGGCCACTGACAGGCATTCCTGCTGCAGCCTGAGCTGAGCCCCAAATGGGCCAGGACAGTGGCACCAGTGCCTCATTGAGGCCGCAAGGGGCAAGGCTGGGGAGTGCAGGCAGAGGGGCCTGCTGCTGGCTGGGGGCTCTCTGAAGAGGCAGGGTGGTAGGAGGGTCACCTAACTTTCAGAGAACTATCAGCACCAAGAGGTGACAGAAAATGGCATTAACTGTACCAGGAATAACGGGTCTGTCAGGGGAAGAAGAGGGATTCCCTGATGTTACTCCCCCACTGAGATTAAGAACAGAGGTATCTGGGGCGGAAGCAAGAGGCTGGGGAGAAAGAGTGGTGGGAGCAATGGAGAGGAACAGGACCTCAGGTTTTCTCCTGGAGTGAAAAGCTCCACATATCCCATGAGATCCAGAGGTTAAGCTGAGAGTGCAAACGCCCAGAGAAGCAGTCATCCCTACGGCGGGTCCCTTGGTACACCTGTTCCCGGTCCTCTCAGCCCTTCTCACTGATAGTGCTGGAGAGAGGCAGCCTTCCCCCAGAGTTGGCTAGTCCCCTGAGACAACTCCACTCTGTGGAGCCATAAAAACACAGCTAGAAAGAGCTTCTCTGCACTCTGCCATCGAAGGCCTGCATGGTCTCTATGACAGCGCTCCATCCACAAGAGTTGAGTTTCTCCAAAGCCTGGGTCTGTGCCCAGATCTTAAGAGTCCAATCCTGTTTGGGGATCAACAGACCCCAGATCAGGACTCGAGGACTTTGACAAAGGTAGATATAAACATTCCATTTGTCCAAGGCAGGGGTGGGGGAAGCCTGTCAGGAATCCAGCTGCACAGAGTTTGAGGACCCTTCACGCGAAGGCTCAAGAGCCGAGTGAGGAGACAGCTGCTGGGACAATGAGCTTCACGGTGCGGCCTCCACCGACTCTTCCTGTAGCACCCTCTTCTCTGTGCTCGTTCCTGGCACTCTGTTCTTCCAGGAGAGAAGCAGGGGTGACGTGGACCACTCCTCCCCAGGTTCTGAGCTCTCAGGATGCTACCTGGAACATGCAAAGCTGAGGAGACCACAGCTCTGAGAGCACCTGGCAGGTAGTGTGAGACCAGAGTACAGGACAGGCCTTAGGAGAGAGTGTTCTGACTTGCAAATGGTTCTAAGAGTTCAGTGGCAGCAGCCGCCACAGTGCCCACCCGCATGGGAGTGCTGGCTGTCCCCAAACTTGGTCTTCCGGCTCAGGATTTCATAGGAACAGTCCTCCCCACAGCAACCAGACATGCTGGGGGAAGAGTCATCAATTTCAAATCTGCAAGGCAGGCAGAAGAAAAGGGTTGGTCACAGGCAGCTGAGTGCTTTCCACCTGGCCTGAAAACATTTCCAGCAGCTACGCTGATGGGATGAGGGCAAGGGGACCAAGTTAGAGGATGCTGCCATACTATCGCACCAATGCCAAATCCCCAGGGACCCCTGGACTGTGAACTCAGATACCAAGATGAGGGTCAGGATCAGGAAAATAGCATGGGGGCAGCACCTCCTGCCACCCAAAAAACCCATGCCAGAGATCAGCTCCTTACTGTAGCGCTTCTCGGAAGAACTGATAGGCGCCATGATTGTGTTTAAATACCGTTAACATCACCTTCTTCATCTGTGTGCTGGAAGAAAGCAGAGTGAGCATCTTTTAGAGAAACAGAAACTGAGGCAGTGTCCTCTCCCTCCTGTCTCTGCCACTACTTCTCATCCACCACAAGTAGTGTTCCCAAGTCCCTCCTCAAGCCTGCAGAGGTCTCTGGCACCAAATTGCCCAGCGCTTCCCACCATCGCAGGCTGGTTTGACTGCACGAGCCTCGTGGATCTTCTCCACCTCCCCTCTGCAGCCCCCTCACTTAGCTCTGGGGATTCCTCTCGGTGTGACTGAGTGAACAAGGCCTGCAGCAGCCCTTACCTGTTGGCCATGAGCTGCAGGATCTGTATGAGGAACTTCCCCAGGCCTTTCCGCCGCACTTTGCTTTCCAACTGCACTTCATAGCTGGGTAAAGCAAGCAGCGGGGTAAGAGCGCACGGTGGGGCATGGAGAGGCTGCAAAGCCCAGCAGAGGATACTGCAGCCCCTGGCAGCCCACAGACCCAGACAGGCACAGTGAGCGGTCACCTGTCCTCCCTCCCCTTTCAGCTCAGCCCAAGCTGAGGCGCCTACCAGTAAAGGACTTCATCCCCGCACTCCACATCAAACCGGAAGTGAGAAAAGGCAACAGGGACAGAACTGTTTTCCCAAGCGATAAGGTACCAAGCTCGGTCATCTGTCATTTCCTCCCGTTTCTCTCGGTCCTTCCAGCCCCACTCACTTTGCTCATACCTGGGGAGTTTGGGGGCAGTCAGAATAGGAAAACCTCAAGAGACTGGGAAGCCAGCTGGGGAACCAGGCCTCCCTCTGCTCTTGCTCCCCTTTGGTCGGCCATACTTACATGCTCTGCATATTCGTTTTAGTCAGGTCAAATGCCCAGTCCACGGTGGCTGGCTCCAGTCCAGACACTCGCTTACATTCAATGGAGACATTCAACCTAAGAAGAGGACAGGGAGGCATAAGAAGCTGGTGGCAGGCCGAACCTGGTGGCACATGCCTGTAATCCCAGCACTCGGGAGGCTGAGACAGGAGGATTGTTGTGAGTTTGAGACCAGCCTGGGCTACAAAGTGAGCTCAAGGCCAACCTGAATGGCATAGTGAAACCCTGTCTCAAAAAGACAAGGGCTGGGGATCTAGCTCAGAGGCCTAAGCGCCTGCCTGGCAAGCACGAGGTCATAAGTTCAATCCCTGGTGCCGCAAAATAAAAAAATAAATTAATTTAAAAAGTAAAATAAAATGAAGCTGGTGGCTTCCTTCAGGGCACCAACATTCCTCCCTGAAAAATTGGACAGGACACACACCTGGTCTGTTACTTCTTAGGAAAAGTCTCAGACAAGACTGGAAAAGGTATCTGTGCCAAAACGGATCCTTTTGGAGTGAGATTAACAACTGTAATCACCCACCACTAATCAATGGGCCTCCATGCTGCCTCTCCTATGTGTCTTTCCCAGACTCAGCACTTCCGTCAACTTGTCTTCTCTACCACCTCTCTGTTCTTTTTCTACCTGTATTTTGTTATAAACACTTTTGCCTTTTTTGTTTCTTAGTTTCTGCTCGTAGGCATTTTTTCTTTTC
>RJWT010033559.1:0-13891 GCA_004365215.1 Cuniculus paca
TTTATCTTAATCGTTAGCATAAAGAAAAATATCAAACAGCTTTTTTGTCAGAAATCTACTTGCTTCTCTCGATGGAAGAGGCTACTAAATTGAGTTTAGTAGTGGCTAAACTTTCATTTGTAACTCGAATTCGAGACACTACTGTTGGCCCTAGAATTATGAAACAGTAAATTTTCAAAAAAAGAACAATTCAATTTGAAGGTAGAAGTGTACACAAATTTCAATAAAGAGCATTGCATATTTTCTTATTTTTAAAATGCAGAGTGTTTACATGAAAAGCTTGAGTTAGCTAATACACATACATAAACATTTTCCTTCCAGAGACCTAATTTTCAAACACTTGCGAAGTTATGACACCAAACTTTAGCATTGGGTTGAATGATCCCTGCTAGATTTTTGTCTTTTATCTGTTGAGAATAAAGCTGTTACACAGTTTAGAACAAAGGAAAGGGAGCATCTGACTAAAACCTTAAAAGAATCATTCTTTGATACAGTAATAACAATAAATAGACTGAAAGTTAGCAGCAAGGGTTAGTTATTCCTGATTTTAAATAGGCACATGCGACTCAAAAATACAGCCCACATCTCCTACTCATGATTCCATTCTGGATGATGGAACACAGGTATCCATTCAGACAGGAGACTAAGAAAGTGAGATGAGGAGACTGGGATAGATATGTTTAATTCATCAAGTTGTGTGCAATCAGTAAACAATACACATGAATGTTAAACTCGTGCACACCCTCTAAGAATTTATACACAGTATGGTGTCTTTGAATGGGTAGGATTTTTTATGCCAGTTTAAATGCAGTGGTGGTTTAAAATTAGTTAAGGATTAAAATTTCCAATTTGTATTTTTCGTGGGCTATACAACTTTATTAAAAGTCACAATCCCAGAACAAATGGACATGTTTGGTGCATCAGGCATGTCTTGGTTACTATCCTCTGTTGCTGAGACAAAACACCTGATACCAAAAGTGAAGCAAGAGGATTATTTATCTTACAGTTCCTGGAGATTTCAGTCCATAATCAGCTGGCTCCAAGGCAGGGTGGCATGGCACTGGGGCGGCACTTCAAGGCAGAAGCCAGAGCAAAAGAGCAAAACTCAAGCCTCTTCTCTACCCTTCTATTGTGCACAGGCCACCTCCCCCCTCCCAGGATGGGTGTAACACTCACAAAATGTCCTTGGTCTCCTTTGCACAGGTTGAAGATATTTACAAAGTAAGAACACTGGCTCCCTGCTGAGTGTCTCAGTTAAATTTCAAAGATGCTCAAGTTGACACAATGTATCAACCACAAGTTGACACAAGGCACTACCACAAAATCTGTAGAATTCTGTCTTACAGTGTTACCTTGTGCTTCACCACCTGTCTCTACTCTTAAGCAAAACAAAATTAACAGTATGCTGGTGTTTTTGTGCTTGTATGTGTACATGTACATATATTCCCATCTACACAATATGTACCCATTATTTATATAGGGTATCTGTACATTGTTGACAAACTTGAAAGTTTAGAAAATATTTATGACTAAGACAATTTTTCTGCCTATATTTAGTTTATGTTATTCTTGTTCCACATTCTCCAAGCTGCTGAATATTTTGATTCAAATGCATAAGAAAATACTTGACTTTATTTACGGCAAATGCGTAAGACTCTGACTTTATTTATGATTCAAATTTGACTTTATTTATGATTCAAATGCATAAGAAAATACTTGACTATGGCAAAATAGGAATCATGTTTGAAATTATTAAATGGTTAAAAGCAAGTAGAATGCATGATTATTTTTTCCTACCACATAAAAAACATTAGAAACAAACATGTATCTTGACTGATAAATAAGGAATCTTGAATTCCAAGTCTTTTACATGAGTTTTTATAGCTTCAGCATAATCATTACCAACATTCTGAAAAAGTGGAAAATTTCATGAAAATTTATATCAAAAGCTATTACTTTGTATATAAGGTTAAACCAAAAGAAGAACAAAATTAACATTAAAACTAAAAATGTTAGGAGTTTAAAAACTATTATGGTTTTTATATTTTGATGTACTTTAATGTGTGTCTCTTGGTTGCTACAACTATTTTGAGTAGGTGGACAGATTTTGACAAGCCAGGCTAACACCACCACAGCAATGAAGAATAGGTCATGTCAAAGAGTTATTGAAAACCCTGTTCTGTAAAACTTCATATTGGATGATGCACTTCGAGGGACTAAGAGTTCAATCTGTCCCTAAAGCACTGGAACTGTTTTCATAGAAACCCTGAAAAAGTAGAGCACAGCCTCTGTGAAATACAGACAGGGTAAAGTGTGATTTCTTTTGGAAGCATGCACATATGTATACACACACACACACACACACACACACACGGGTACATATGTAATTTGGGAAGAATGTCAACAAAAAACAGTATCTAGTTTAAGAAAACAACATATTAACATATGAATACTGGATTTATCTTGTGAGAAAAAATAGATGTGGAAAAATCTGTGGATTATACACTGGATTAATTTCTCAAGACCTATGTCATTTCTTTTGTTTCTACAGCTTTGCAATGCAGAGAGCTGAATGCTCTGTTTCTAGGAATTGAGTCTTTGATTCTGGCCAGAAAAAGTAGGAAGGGTAAATGAATAAATAAAAATCACCTATAAAGATTCCATCTGCCCTTGCAATGTTCTCACCAGTTGTCTTACCAAACAATGTTGGCATGTGATTCACTTTTTAGAGCTGGATCACTGAGTATCCAACTCAAGAGGAAGGATGTGTAAATATTTTAGCATTTTACAACATTATAAGAACCCAAGGGAGACTTAGGATGCAGATGATTTTGGGTAACATATTATTGCTTCTACCAGAGTAAATCCATAATTCAGAGTCCTCAAAATTCTGTAGGTGTTTTATTATTTATTGCTGGAGAAGTGAACCACATAAACTTTGTGTATGCCTTGCTACAACTATTATAATTCAGATTTTGAATAATAACTAAAAATAAATGAAAGAGAGTTATAAAAGACACTTCCTTTTATTTAGATAAATTATCTGAATATCAAGGATGTTTGCAACAAATATTTAATACTTTTTAAGTGAGATGTTCATAACATACTTTTGCAAAATTTAAAAGATAGCATTATTTTTTCTATCTCAGAAACTTTGTAGGCTAAGAAAAGAGAATATTGAAGTCTCAACATTGAAAAAGTTAAACACATGCCCAGTTTCTTTGTCATGATTGATCCTAACACTATAAAAATTATTCAAGGGTCTATTTCTCCTTATATAGTCTACAAATTAAAGTTCCTATATGTATGTATTTACAGACATGTAAAGACCCTCTTTTAATCACTCTGAGTACTGTAACTAGCAAAGGTTTAATTCTCTCTGACATAATTCTCTCTCAGTCACAATTATAAATACTTTTGGTAGCATTTCCTATTTTTAGCATCTTAAGCATACAAATGGAAGAAGTAAGAAATATATTATGGTTTCTTCATTTTTTCTAATTGCAAAATAAATTCACTGTCATATGAAATGTGGTAGCAATATGTTTATTCAGTATGTCTAATCTTTTTGAATATAAATCAAATTTTCTAAACTCTCATGGGTTTGCTTTAAAAATAGCACTGCTTTGTGGGATGGCTGAAGAGAGGTTTGTGTTGACTCTTTAAGAGAACATGGGTACTGATCGAAAATAAAAGAATGTTGGAGACATTGGCTATCTCAGGCTCGAGGCCGCTGATGAGCATTTTCAATTGCAATTCAAACTTTAACGTACTTGGTATTCTTGGAACACTCATGGGCACTGATTAATGAAATTGATCTTTGTATATAATAGCTGTGTAAGAGGAAGAGAAAAAGAATAATAATGTCAGATTAAGCCAGAGAGCCAGATGTACAGGTGTCATCTTGGGTTTAGATAACATAAATTTCAATAAAACTGATTTCAGAAACTGAGTTTCTTTTCCTCGAGTAGTAAGTAAATAATATGATCTGCTCTGAAGTTAAATCTGATTTTTTTTTTTTTTTTTGCAGCACCGGGAATTGAACTCACAAACTAGCACTTGCCAGGCAGGCGCTTAGACCACTGAGCTAGATCCCAGGCCCTTGTCTTTTCGAGACAGGATCTCATTATGCCGTTCAGGCTGGCCTTGAGTTCACTTTGTAGCCCAGACTGGTCTTGAACTCAGAACGATCCTCCTGTCTCAGCCTCCCAAGTGCTAGGATTATAGATGTGAGCCACCACGCCTGGCTTAAATCTGATTTTAATGGTACTTTTCCCTTTAACATTTCCTCCATTAAATGAAGCATATTAAACATGCGGAATTATTGCTAACTGCAACTCCAGACATCAGTGTCAGATGGCAAAAATGATTAGAATCATTGATAGGAAATGTGTGTCCAAAAATTAAGAAATTCATCCTTAGAGTTAAATTCAAATGTATTTTTCACATAATGCTGTAGGCTAACAGTCCCCCCAAAATACTCATGTCCAAGTCCCTGGAATTTATAAACACACTTATATGATTGGCAGATGTGCATAAGGATCCCAAGATGGGAATTAAACTGAATTATCTGAGTCATCCCAGCATAATTAGCAGAGAGCCCTCATAAGTGGCAGCCAAGGAATCAAAGTCACGGAAAATAAATGAAAATAAAAGCAGAAGGGAGAGGTAGGGAAAGCCTGTCTGTTGGCTGGAAAGAAATAGAAATAGGTCACAAGGAAGGGGTAGAGGATGCAAAAGTATAGTCAAGGAAACAAATTCCTTTTGGGAGCCTCTAGAAGCAACACAGTCCCACCAGCACCTTGATTTTTGAACTTTTGAAGTCTAGAATGTTGAGAGATCTTTCTAGAACACTCTAGAATGTGATTCTCAGTCACTATCTTAGTGGTAGTTTGTTACAGCTCTAATAAAAAAATTAGTATTTGTGATATTTTGAGACTATGTAGAATTGTTTGGTGTGCATCTTGGATTGACAACATATGTGTTTACCCTCTAAGTCTCAGTCACCTGAGTTGAATAACTTTTAAATGAAGGTGTTTCCTACCATCATAATATATCCTTTCAATATGTAGTTATTAGCATTTATTTTTCAGAAGAAACACAAGTGAACCCCAATTCCTGTATGTTGGTATTCCTCATAACTACCAGGTTCTTCACTAGTACTGCCACTGGGAAGAAGTCTGAAGGAGGTATTGTTCCTTTCTTTTTTTTTCAGGCAAGCCAAATGCAGGTTTTATTGTATTCCAAAGGTCAGCCTGCAATTATTGAGGTTACTAATTGACTTTAATATTTTATGGAATTTTCAAAAACCTGAAGTATATGTTCCTTCTGCCTGTGCTATAAAATGATTTAACAATTGGCCATATTTCAAAAGTCTTAGTACAAATTCTGCCTGGACCAAAAGCAATAGTGAGCTGTGGGCTGTTGGTTGTCAAGGCTGAGTTCTACCAAGCTGTGGCCAGGCATTTCTGTGCTGCAGAACAACTCTGTAATAGAACTAAAAGCAAAGCAAAGGAATAATATGCATTGCTGTCAGCAGGGTGTAGGGGGATTGTTTTAGGAACTTGATTTCTGTCATCTGTCTCTACGTAAATTGAAAATGTAGCTGGAGAACTATATCAGCATAATTTTTTGTGCTACTTGTATGTTTTATTGATAGGACAAATGTGGCAAAATTATAGGACTTCAAACTTATTTTTTCAAATTATTTCAGTTTCTACCACCTTGTGGCCATGTTTTTGTTATTCTGCCCAACAACATTCACTTATAACTTGCAAATTTTAACTGGAGTGCCAGTAAATATTTTTTGCCTTTCAAATCAAGAAATATCAATATTGAGTGGCAAGTCAGACAATCCTGGATGGGAATTATTTTGTTCTTTTGCTGAACATGTGTGCTTCTTTGCCTTAGGGATGTAAACAACCAAATATTTAAAATAGAAAACTATATCCATATTGTTTAAATGGTAAAATATTTTTGTGTTTTCTCTATGTCAATTAATATTACTTTTTCTCCTGGAATTAGGTGTGCCATTTAACATAATTTGCTATTTTATTACTGAAGTGAAATTTAATTTCTTTGGAAAAAATGTTGTTATTATGGCATGGAATTTGATTGACAAAATGTACTTCATTACAGTGTATGATATATTGAATTAGTTATACATATAGACAGATGCATATGTATACATAGATGTCTCTGTCTATATATCTATAATCTATGTCTATGTATAAATATATGAGTGTGTGCTCTTGTCATTTTATGCTCCAAAATTTGAATGTGTAAAACCCACACAGTTATCTGAACAAACCCGGAAATTTCAAAAATATCGTTTTCGTTAATGAGGTGCAAATAAATTAAGTAGTTAATGCAATAATTTCTTAAAATACTTTTTAATGATTTTAATTATAGAAATTAAATTATATAATACGTACTAATAGAACTTCTTTCAGGTACTTAATCATTTATAGATTGTGGAATTAAAAGTTTCTGCCTTTATTTGTGAGGGTCAGAATAATTTCACTGATCAACTCTAAGCCTATTAAATTCTCAGTGCCCAGTATAAATGCTTTACTTTAAATAGGAAGCCACCAGGAAGTCTGCCCTGCTTCATGCCTGAGAGTGAGCTAAACTAAGACATATGTCTTATTAGGTGTGAAGTGTTATTGTCTAAGTCAAAGTAGTAGTCATGAGGTTTACATTAGCTACCATACGTGTACATATTTTATCATGAGAAAGGTGGTGAATGAAATATACAACATAGGAAGAAATGATACCCTCTTGAATGTGTTTTTTAAATGTATAATTTGCAAAGCATTGTATTCGCACTGCGGCATCTGATATTCAACACAAACCCTATGAGGTCTATAGCATCGTCTGATTTCATGAAAAGGCTGAGTGCATTTCCCAGTTCACTGAGGCCATAATTGGAGAAAAGTGTAGACTCCCCCATGTGGGGCCAAGCTCAGCCTACTTTTTGCCCTGTGCTGTGCTTCATGGGAAAGTGGCTCCTGTTTTTATTTATTTTTTTAACTTGTTTCCTCCATACTACACACACCCATACTGAAGAAAAATCATAAACTTTCCAGCCTAGGCCTAAAATTAATTCAAGTAGGCCTTTTGGAATTCAGTAGTCAAAGTTTTGAGACTATCTTTCCATTCGTTAACATTTTGTCATCTCTTTGAAAGAGTCTCCTTTCATGAGTCCACTCCCTCTGTGTGTGTGTATGCACGAAAATCAAGCGTCCCATCACGATGTTGCTCAGTACAGCGGTTCGCTGCAGCCGGACATCAAGGTCCGTGCAGACGTGCTTTGAGAGGTTGTGCTCTAATTTAAATGCACTATCCCTCTTGGGTCATTTGCATTTTCTCAGAATCTTTTTTTTTTCACAGTAAGCTACAACTCTCTTCCACCTCTCTTAGTTAGTGTCCAAATCCACCTGGTAGAAACTCTTGGAAATTTACATGGTGAACAGTAAACTCGTCTTTCCCTTCAAATAGGCTTCTGAGTATTTTTCTTTAAAGGAAACTTGGCAGCTCCTGCCCGACACCTCGCAGCCTGTGACTCCTGTGACAGTCGCTTGGTCAGGGCGGCGCTGAGCAGAACCCCGACGGGGATAAGGCTTTGGTTTTGCCCAGGATAGTAGAAGCACTGAAGGCAGGCGCGAGAGTCTGTATGCAGAGCGGGTATCTAAACCGCGCGAATAAAGCACTGCCCTTGTTGAGGAAAGCGATCCAATCAAGTCCACCTGCTGCCTGGCGCTTGCTCCCCGGTGGGCTGCGTCCTTGGGCCTCAGCGTCGGTCTCGCGCTGCAGACCCATTCATTTACAGTAACTGGAGCTAATGGGCCTGGGAGAATTGAGATCCGTGCTGCTGCGGAGTCCCCTTTAGCGTGACAGCACAAGAGCGCCCGGGCACGATGCTGAGTGACATGAGATGTGGACACTCTGGATAGATCCTTAAGACGTTTGGGTGTCAGAGGAGTGAATTTTAAAATCAGGACTTCCCACTTCAGTGCTTGCCCCAGGCTACTGTGAGGAATGTGCTGCTTCTTCTAAACTAAAGCAGAAAGTGCTGGGTCTGACCCGTTCCACAAAGAAAAAGAACTCAGTGCCCAGTGGGCTTCCTTGGGTTTGGAAAGGACCTTTGGCTTCTTGAGTACGGTCCTTGAACCCCCTCACCGAGTGACCTAATAAGCTGTTACAACAGAAGGGTGCTGGCCAGGGTGCTCCACCCCTTGGGCCATAGGGCCAGGCAGAATCAAAAGTGCTTGAATTGGTAAAAAACTAAAAAACAAAAACAAAACAAAAAAAAAAAAAACAGATGATGATTTGTGTGCTTCTGATGGGTCCCTAGAGGTGAATCACAGCTCAGACCCTTAGGATTTTGAGCAAAATCTCATTGTCTTTTGGGGAAACCTGGTCTTTTGAGGAGCAGTTTTTGTGTAACTACAGGGCTCAGCAGATGCTAGTGCTTAATTTAGCTTATTTTAAGGCATCCCTGAGGACAAGGTAAGGGGAAGTCCTCCCAGAGCAGTACCTGGTTGTTCATTTTTCTGGGAAGAAGAAATAGCCTCAGATATAAACAGACTGTTATGGATTCACTAGATGAATACAGTCAATGAACTGGACTGATAGTCAGGGACCTAGAAAATAAATTATGGGAAAATTGGTGGCAAGGTGGTCTAAGGAAAGAGTATGTCTGTAGAATTCTCTGAATGAATAGAAAAGATGAACGCATTTGCGTCTCATGTGACTATTCATGAATGGACAATTATCACACACAACTCTTTACAGATATTGTAGTTTAATAATTTATTCCTGAAAAATAATTGTCCCAAAAAGACATTAAATCATTGCCTAGAAAGGGGATAAATTAATAAGAAGAGGACAGAAAGAATATTCTCTTAAGAGTATGACAGGGTGGCATATTATATTAATCTGATAAATACAGCTATTGAATTTGCTCTTTAAAAATGTGACTGTCAACCAAATATTTGAATGCTAGGCAGAGTGGAACATTTCCCCCTCTGTTATTTTGTGCTGTATCTTTGGAAAAGATAATTTGTCCAAATATTGAATGATTAATATTACTTAGATCATGAAAAATATAGGGAAACATGTAGAAGAATTTAGTGTAATTAACCCTAACACATCCCTTTTCACTTTAAGGATTACTCTTTCCTGCTGTTCAGTTAAAAATATTTCATTTGCTTAACGGTAGTTTTTATAGGAAGCCACACTGTTAGCCTGTCCTAAGAAGCTCTTGTCTCAGTGACCGTAACTTCCCACAGGTAATAAATCAAGTCCGCATGAGACAGTTTACAGATTTAGTCATCCTTCACAATTTAAATGGATCTACACAATACAAGTTTAATATCATTTTGTGGTTGCTAAATAATTTATTATGTTCTTCTTGAAACATACATAACACATTCCATCATAGAGATATGGGCTTTTGAAACCAGTTAAGGAAAAGCAAATAATCTGAAGTTCTCCTACTATCATTATTTATGTATAACCCTTGTAGCAATTCCATGAGTGACTAAAAGGAGGTATGTATTTAAAATATTCTATGAATTTTATTTTAGTTAGCAAAATGCATTGTTACAGTTTGTGTACAGATGGCCCCCCAAGCCTCACGTGGTCATGGAAGCAGCTGAATCTAATGTTTATGATTGATTTGTTGTGTAGTGCTGGGATTGGCAGTATGAGTCCTGCACCTGCCAGGGGTGGAGCAGACATACAATGTAAGGTTGGAATGGGGTATGTTTTTCACTTGTGTGTGGTTTGCTCTTGCTGCTTGCAGTTGCCATGAATGGCTGCCCCTCAGCCACACCACCCTGTTTGGAACCAGCTGAGCATGGACTGAAATCCCCAAAACTGTAAGAAATAAACCTCTCCTTCCTTCACTTTGGGCATCACGTATTTTGTCTCAACAATGAACAAAAAGTAACCCAGACAAAATTTGGTACCAGGAGTGGGGTCATTGCTGTGACCATACCTGACCATGTGGCTCAAGAACCTTTGGGAATTGCTTGTGGGAAGAGTTTGGAAAGGTTTGGAAATGTTGCCTGTATACATAGAGCTAAAACAGCTTAGGCTGTTCTATAGGGGAGATTCTAGTCAGAGCTCAGGGGACCAGAAGGCTGATGGAGAGCCTGCCAGTAAAGAGCAGGCTCGGAAGGTTTCTGCTGGAAAGAAGGACTGCATTGGTTATTGGACTCCATGTGATGTGTGTTACAGCTTGGCAGAAAGTTTGCCTACATTCTGCTTGTGTCCAGAGACTTTGCCTGAGACTGAAATTAAGGGCCATGGACTGATTAATCTGGCAAAAGAAATTTCAAGGCAGTCAAATGTTGAGGCCATGGCATGGCTATTGTTAGGGGCTTTTAGCCAGATGTATGTTGGAAATCAAGAGCACAGAGCCCAGTAGGGTTATTTAAAAGGTTGTGAGTTTAATAGAAAGGCTGAGGACTGTAAAGATAGAGCTAAAACCTTGATTGCTGAAAAGAAAAAAAGAAATACAAAAGATGGCCTGGAGACATTCCAGAAAGCAACAAGTCTCAAACCTTTACAGCTTCCAAACTACAAAAGTTAAAGACTTGCCCAGGTGAGAAAGCTACAGAGTGCCACATTCCAGAATGATGACAGAGGCCACACGAGGTTCCAAAATGGTGGCAACATAGAAAATCTGTTCCTCACAATCAGGTTCCAAATGCCTAGCATTCCAGACAATCGACCCCTATAGCCAAGAAAGAGGAAAGCCTGGCTGCTGCTCCAGGTGGCAGTGGACCTTGGCAGCATCCATGTGGTGCTGATTTTAGGCACATGAAAAATACACACGTTCTGAGGTTAAAAAGGCTCCCACCCTGATTTCAGAGGGCCCAGGAGGTCAAACAATGTGCCCCTGAGATGGCAATATGTAAAGCTGTAAATGTAAAGCCAAGGGTACATTGGAGACCACAGAAGTTTGGAAAAGCCAGGAGCATGGATCATCTAAGGAAAGCTGCAAAGATTGAACAGAGTGGGCCTAAGAGAGAAGCTGTGGGAACTAAAACCCCTGGAAATGCCATAGTGGTGGAACCACACAAGCCCTTTGGAGCTCACAATTTGCCACAGATTGCTTCAGATGCTGGACATACAGCTACAGGACTTAATATCTGCCTGCTGGATTTTGGACTTACTTTGGTTCCAATGCTTTGTATTCCCCTGTTTGTAACTTTTGGAATGGTAATGTCTGTCTTGTGCCATTGCATGTTGGAAGTGTTTAATTTTGTTTTCATTTGTACAGGGGCTTGCAACTAAGAGTCTGCCTTAGATCTCAGAGGAGACTTGGGACTTGGGCTTTTCAGCAATGCTGAAACTGTTAGGACTTTAACAACTCATAGAGATGGACTAAACGTCTTTTGTATAAGGGATGTACATGAGTCTTTGGGAGGCCAGGGGTGGAATGTTACGGTTTGTGTATAGATGGCCCCCTAATCCTCATGTAGTCATGGAAGCGGCTGAATCTAAGGTTTATGATTGCTTCATTGTGTAGTGCTGGGGTTGGTGGTATGAGTCCTGCACCCGCCCAGGGGTGGAGCCGACATACAATGTAAGGTTGAAACGGGGGCGTGTTTTTCCATTTTGGGTGGTTTACTCTTGCTGCTTGCAGCCGCCATGATCGGCTCCCCCTCAGCCATACCACCCTGCCTTGGAACCAGCTGAGCATGGACTGAAATCCCCAAAACTGTAAGAAATAAACCTCTGCTTACTTCACTTTGGCCGTCACATATTTCATCTCAACAATGAAAAAAAATTAACCAAGACATGCATTCAATAATAATGCATAAAAAATGTAAACAGCAGACACATCAAGAAAAAATTAAAATAAATTGTGTTTCAAACTCTATGATTTTCATTATGCCCAAAATATTTTATAGTACAACAAAGTACACAGGCTGCTGGGAAGGCATGATATATTATGATTACCTTAACAGCCCTTTCCCCAGCTTCTTTGTTTACTTACTTTTCTTTTTCTATGAAGATGCTATAACCCTAAAGAAAGTATAAAATTTGATGTGCTATTCCATAACCCTATAACACCAGCCACTTGATTTCTCTTTACTATGTTCCACTTTTATTTGGAATGCATTTGTATTTCATGTAGTTAAAATTTTCACCCCCACCATTTTTATTATATTGCAAGACATGTGCTTGCATAACTATCAGATGAATAGAGGCATGACAATGGCATTTATTTTGAGGCACTGAAATCAATCACCAGAAAATGCTGGTAGAAATGTCACTGCATGAACTAGTGAAGGAGGGGATGTTCAAAAGAAAGAAGTCACTTCTGGGGCACTTTGAGTAAGAACATTCCTCATTTATGGACATCATTCATTAAAGTATATTTCCTCTAAACTACAATAATTGCACAAGGCTATAGATTGGGGAAATAAAAGCAAGTCTGCAAGAACATTTTTTTCCCTGAAGAGGATATTTTTCTGCCAAAGTGGCAAAATATATGCAGGTGGAAATGGCATATATTTGTGATAATTGTGTCACATGAATATCCTTGTTCAACTTTGGGTGCACACACTAAATACATTAGAAAATACATTTTTGATTATTAATTTTATTATCTCAACAATGGATCTATATTAGTTTTCCTGACACATATAACAATTAACAATTTTTTCAAAAGAGCTCCAGAATACTACATCTGTTTATTACTTTCATTCTTACAGATTAAGTTACCAAGAAATAGAGAAAGTACAGATGGCATAGCGAAGGTTATTCCGCTTTTACATGGAGGTGTGGCCACTGCCCATCTTCTTCTAGAATGCACTCTGCCATGTATTCTTGACTGTTTTACATAGACGCATGAGTGTCAAGTATAATAAGTGAAATCACTGTATAAATAACATAGGTTTCCACTTTCCGACCAGTCTTGATAAGTATTATCTGCACAGCTCATGTAATACTTTTATTAAACTCAAGAGTCCAAATTTAAATGGTAATAAGATTACGGTAGATACCCTGCATTTTTCAAGTTTTTAGATTTTTGTTCTTAAATATGTCTTTATTATTATACATGTGGATGCATGTACACTTTAGTTCTTTTTCATGTAAATCACTAGTGGAAATGAATTTCAGTATCACACAATATGAACACTATGATTTTTATCACATAGATTTTGAACATTTTTTGAAAAAAATGACACAAAAATCATATCTTTTATATATATAAATATGTTGCTTTCATCTTACTTTAACACATCTTGCATATATGTGATATTAATACATTTTAAAATACCTGTAAGTTATATAGTAATCCAGCTTTGTCTTAATTTCTTTGATTATGAAAGATATTGTTATGGTTTGTATATAGATGGCCCCCCCAAGCCTCATGCAGTCATGGAAGCGGCTGAATCTAGCATTTATGATTGATTCATTGTGTAGTACTGGGATTGGCAATGTGAGCTTTGCACCCACCCAGGGGTGGAGCTGACATACAATGTAAGGTTGGAATGGGGGCAGGTTCTCTCTCTTTTGGCACGATTTGCTCTTGCTGCTTGCAGCCACCATGAACGGCTGCCCCCTTTTGCCCTGGCTGCTGCCTTAAAGTGTTGCCCCAGTGCCATGCCACCCTGCCTTGGAGTCAGCTGATTATGGACTGAAATCCACAGAAACTGTGAGCTAAATAAACTTTTCCTTGCTTCATTTTGGTGTCAGGTGTTTGTCTCAGCAACGAAAAAAAAGTAACCAAGACAGATATTTTGTTATATATGTTAATTGTATATCTTGTCAGATTATTTTGTATATAAATAAATTAGTTATTTGTTACAGATATAAATTCTGTATAATTAAATTAGTTGTTTTGCGTAGTAAATTTTTATGTTTG
>RJWT010033560.1:0-13878 GCA_004365215.1 Cuniculus paca
TTTGAAGTTGTATGCCCTAAAAGAAGATTTGAGAATACAGTTATTAGAAGTTTATATTTTTCCCTTAAGGGAACCTGAAAAATGGCACAGAGCTAGGAGACCTGAAATGAAGCATCGACTGCTTCATGGGATCGGAGTCAGCAATCTCTGCCTCTAGTTTTGAGATCAACAGGGACTTAGGCAGTGGTGACTCAGGAGAGACTTGGGGATGAGAGAGGCTGGAGAAAGGTAAGTGGGATGGAATCCTGGAGCTTCCTTTAACTAGCTAAGTTCTATTTCATGTGCATTATATATAATAAACACACATGAAAATATGTATATGCTATACATTTTTATCCGTATTTTTAAAAACCGTTTGATAAAAAGATTCCAATGATTTAAGCAGTTTGAAAAGTCACTGGAGTAATTATCTCAAAGGTTCTAGCCACTGGAATATAAACCCAGATATATTCTAACAATATTTTTTTAATCATCTTGTTCATAGTAATAATCTGATTAGTTTATCCAATAACATACAACTTCCAGAGATTATTTTCAAACCAAGTGGTTGGGATACATAATTCATTCCCAGTCCAATTCTTCTTTTATTTATTCTAAGAAATGAGCTCACATAAATGAAATTATAATAAGATACACAGAACAATGATAATTATTTTATGGGATAAAAATTGGAAAATTCATATTTGTAATATTGGGTTTTCTTTGTTTACATTTTAAGCAATATATCTAGTCTTCACAATAATGAGCAGAAATAGCTAAGTGGAAATTTAATACTTTGTGTAACATTTCTCTTAAAAAGATATGGGTATAAGACATATGATTTTGTACATTTAGATTTTCTGGGTTTTTCCTCATTTGATTTAATCCTTTAGTTTTGAAACACATACTTCCTATCACTGCTTCTGCACATTCAACACATAATGACATTTGACAGTAAATACATAGCCTCATCAAATCACTTATCTCCCCATGCTTCTGCAGTAATATTGAGAGAATCTGAATAAATCACATCTCAAAGGATACAGCTGCTCTCAAACAGCATAACTAATGAATTGCCTTGACTGGAAGAGAGCAAGTAATGTCTTGCATTTATAATCTAAGACAGTTGATGGCCCAGTCCTTGATCTGAATCAGTCACCATAACTAATTACAACTTGAAAAATTATAGCCACCTTTTATGCTTATAATTAGTAAACACCTAGTAGCAATTCCTTATGAAAAAAATAGATTTCTACAGAGTTTACAGATTGAAATCCACAACTTGTACTGATCTATAGGCTTTTGTTTTTGTTTTATTTATACCCTTTGCTGTATCAAAATTTTTCCCTTGTCGTTGGTTAACAGCAGTAATGATAATATGAGACTATAGAACATAGTGATGATGTCATGGTATAAAATACTTAAAAGGCTATAATAAAAAGCAGATATAAAGTAAGCCCTTATTTCACTTGTGTGAACTTTTATACTTCTGTGTAAATTAAATAATATTTTAATATTTCCCTAATACCATCAAGAAGGAAAAGTGGCTAATAGTTATTAAAACAAATTACTGCTTTACATAGATCAGAAATTTTCAAAAATATAAAAATTTTATATTTAATTAGTCATTTGAGATGACATGCACATTTTATAACCATATAATTCATTACATAAATTGGTTAGCAAGCTGACAGGTAAGTCAGTATTTAAAAATAAAGTAGCAAAGAGTGAATAACTTTCCCACATAATCACATGAATTAGAAGCATATAGTGTTTTAAAAAAGGCAGTAGGGTAAGAGAGAGGGAAAGAATTTGTTCAACCATACAATTAACTATAAAACAAAAAACAAAAAATATAAGGAAAGAAAGAAAATTGCAGGTGTGTGACCTGTAATAAAACTTGTCCTTTTTATACTACAGGTGAAAATGTTAGCTGTAAAATATTTCTAGGAAAGTATTTAAGCACCTCCAACTTCAAAACAATGATAAATCCCCAAGTGGTAATTTCACGTCTGTGAATATTTGTTAAAGAAATAAAATGAATGTAAAACATAAAGATTATTCTTGTGAAAACTATGTGGTAACAGGAAAATACAGTACCAAAGTTCTTTCATACATTACAAATAAAACCATGGCAAGATAATGAAGATAAAATATTGCTCAGCATGATGAACAATAGAATTTACTTTTTCCTTTCATTCTCCTTAACAGATTCTTCATGGTGAACCCATACTTCAGCAACATAATTAAAATGTGCATTCACCATGAAATATCACTTAATGCACTTCCTATGCGTACATATTGCCCAACTTAAAAATCTGGAATCCCAAATGGCAACTTATTTCCAGTGCAAAAGACTGTAGAAGCTCAACCACCTTCCCATGTTATGAATCAATTGCATTACTCAGAGAATGTTTCTTGAATTATAAAATCAGTCTCATTTTATCTTACATAGTTGACATTTTCTGAAAGATGTAAACAGGCACACACTGATTAATGATGGGGCTGTGTTGTGAGAAATGTGTCATTAGGTGATTTTTTGTCGTTGTGCAAACATCATAGTGTGTATTCACACCAATCTAGATGGTATAGGTACTGTGCACCTGGGCGGTATGGTACAACTTATAGTTTCTAGGCTACAAATCTACGCTACTTCACTGAAGGCTTTAAGAAGCTGCAACACAAGGATAATTATTTGTGTTTCTAAACATAAAAAGGTACAGTAAAAGCATAGTAGAAAAGACAAAATATGGTACCCTGTTATAGGGTGCTTGACCATGAATGGAGATCATAAGACCTGAAGTTGCTCTGAGTGAGCCGGACAGTGAAAGTTGAATGGACATGAAGGCCGGAGACATTTCTGTCCACTACTATAGAGTATACAAATTAGTTTTCCTTCTTCAATAATAAATTACTCAACCTATTATTTCTCCTTTACTTTAAAAATTTTAAATTTTATTAATAACAGTTTGAAAACACAAATGTTTTCTTTCTTTGTATATACATTCTATGGGTGTCTTCATATGACTGTATTCCTTTTTCTTTTCTTTCTAAATTTTCTTGTAAAAACTGAAACTCACATTAACCTAGACCTACACAGGATCAGGATCATCAGTTCTGCTGTGTTCCACCTTCACAGTTTGTCCCTCTCCAAAGTTGTCAGGGTCAATGAAGTGCTCGGAGCTGTCCTCTTCTGCAATAACTATGCCTAGTTTTCTTGCAGGACACCTTTTAAAAGTAAGCAAAAGGATTGCACTAAAATAATGGTAAAAGTATAGCATGGTATGAAGTGTAATCAAAATGCTGGTTGAATGTTTAAATTGTAAACATTCAGTGAGTTAAAAGACACATTATTATTAAACCACCTTGAAATAATCCCCCTCAACTTGGACACCTTTGTCCTGTAATTCTTGCCACTTTCCGAGTAGTTGTGGAAGTCATCTTTCGTGTCTTTGGCAGGGGTAACTAAAATACATTGAATACCTCTGCCCAGTTTAATCTGAGAGAATGAATGGTCCATGTCATCAAAGTATCAAGAACCAAGACGATTAAATAATTACTTTCATAATTTCATAATGATGCATATAGAGCTATTTCATAAGTCGATATGATCATTTCTTGAAAGTAGTTTTTTTCATAAACAAAATATTACTCACTTAATGTATGTTGTAGACAGAAAAGAGAAAGATCGTACTTAATGGGTCTTGGGAAGGAGTAGGGTGTGTCTACAGGGAGGAACAACAAAATCTGCTGCAGGACGCCCAGAAGGCCTGCAATAAGGAATTGCAGGGCCAGAATTATTTGAAGAAGCAAAGAAGTTATCAGTGATATTTAATACCAGCTCTTTTGTCCATTGCTTAGTATGTTGACAGATTACCTTTGGATTCTCAGGAATTCGGGTTTAAATTCACTGTTACTTATTTCCAGTTGGGCACCTTTGAGCTGCCCATGAAAGTTGTGAAAAGAGAAGATAAATTTACAAAGTATCTACCATATGTCTTGCTTATTGACAGAACACAATAATTTCCAGTAATTTCTTGTGAGACAAAATAGCTCCACATTAAACTTCGCTTATACAGAGCTGAGTAATTGTTACTGAAAAAAAAATGCAAAAGCTGTCCTCAAAGACTTCTCCTCGTACTTGTCATGAATTAAATTATTTAATCAGAAACTTAAAAGATAGATATTACCAGTATAATACTTGACAAATAAATTAAGAGAAGAGACAGTTGAGAAAATTTTTTACTGAGCCATTAAGTGTTAAATATAGAGGTGATAGATATAGAGAGGTAGCATTATAATATTTGAACCCAGTGACTTAGGTTCAGAACCTGCACAGTTAACCAAATTGCTATTTTTGTCAAGTTGTTACTTTTAAGTATGTTTTTTCAAAAAAAAACAAAACCCACTAGCACATTGGCTATTAGTTCCACTAATAATAATTATTAAACATTTGGTTAAGCACATTTCTTTCACTGTATTCACACTAAATTTCTCTACAATGTTAAATTAAACATAACAATTACAAATAAATGAGTATTTCAGGTATACAACATTGTCTCCTGGAATTTTATAAATAAATGTAATTCTTTAGGTATGTTCAAAATTTTTAAGATAACTTTCAAACCTTCATGCATCATTTTAAATTTAGTAAGTAAAGCAGAAAATAAATATTCTTAGTTTATAACATATTTCATATGGTGTACCTTTAATCCAGCAAGAATTTTATGTAATTTGCCATCTTCTCATTATAATTCTAAAAAGTCAGTATGATATTTACTACAATAGTAAATTACAGGCATCTCAATAAAAAGAATTTATCAGTACATTATAGTTGATTTATTGACCTTTTCAAAATTAAATGTAAGTTGATTAAAGAGTTTCAAGCTATATTGGTAAAACTTAATCCATGGCAGTTATAATTTCCATGTATACAACCCATGTTTCTAAGGTACAATCTGTTAAACAAGAGTAAATACAGATAGATAACCAGAATGTTACATTATTAATTATGATTTCTAAATACATTATATTGTACTTTTTTATGATAAATGAGGAATTGCAATTTCTTGGGCATGCTGAAGACAAGACTTGGAAACTGAAATAAGTAATTATATACGAAGATTAAAAAGAACAATTCTGCATCTAGTCTAAACATATAGGCCAATAAATGATTTTTGCAACCTTTTTATCAAACTATGCAAGAAGCCAGATAAACTTCCAGTTAATGAGATTTCCTAAGCTCATCAGAGTTCTGAGGTCATAATCCTAATAGTTAACTCAAAATTTAGAGCCCCCAAAATTCAAAGACCCGATCCAAATATGGGCATCTGAGATGAAGACACACTTCTCAGATGAGGAAATACAAATGGCAAACAAATATATGAAAAAATGTTCAACGTTATTGGTCATTCGAGAAATACAAATTAAAACAACACTGAGATTCCACCTTACTCCAGAAAGAATGGCAATCATCAAAAAGTCAATCAATAGCAAATGCGGGTGGGGCTGTGGGGAAAAGGAACCCTTCTCCACTGTTGGTGGGAGTGTAGACTGGTGCAACCACTATGGAAATGAGTGTGGAGATTTCTCAAAAAACTAGGATTACAGGTCCCATTCTACCCAGCTATTCTCCTTCTGGGTATTTTTCCAGAAGAATTAAAAACATCACACCACAGCAATATATGTGCACCTATGTTTATAGCAGCACAATAGGTAACAAGTAAATCTTGGAAACAACCCAAATGCCCATCAACTGGGGAATAGATAAAAAAGATTGATATTTTTATACAATGGAGTACAATTCAGGTATAAAGAAAGATAAATTTGAGGCTTTTTTGGTAATGGATGAAACTAGAAACCATACTTATAAGTGAAATAAATCAGATTCACATGTTAAATATCATATTGTCTTCCTTGTGTAAGAAACTGAAAGAGTAAATAAGATCCAAAAGATACAATAGATATTGTGAAAGGGAAAGAAACTGCTCAAAAGTAAACAACAACTGGGATGGGGAAAAATAGAAAAAAGAAGGAAAAAATTGTATATGATAGCTAAGATAATTGTACTACCAATTTTATTAGATCATGGAAAGAAATTGAGTGCTTGTTTTGTTAGATCTGTTTTGTATGCCTGTATCTTGTAATCTGGGCAACTATTTTGAAGATAACAATATACAGTACAGTGACCATTGTTAATTTCCTATCAGCTTGTTTTGAAATCCTATATCATTTTTATTGTTTTGTTTTTATTGTTTTGTTTTCTTTTAATCCCTTTAAAAATAAAAAATAATATTTTTTTATAGTCCTGAGGGATGAAATACAAAAAAAAGTAATAATAGTTATAGACAATGGCTTTCTGGGTAGCTACTGGTAATAGCCATTGCTTCATGCCATAGAAGCCAGTAAGAGGATCCAGCCAGAGGAGGTATAGGTTGGGTGTAACCACAGTGAAAGTCTGAATATCCCCTTAGGCCACAGACTACAGGATTCCCTCTGGACCTCACCAGTATTCCCTCTCAGGGGATCAGGAAAAGGTTTCCACCGTCGTGTTATCTGGATGAGGCCAGCAGCAGACCTATCTAAAACCACACGGCCCTATCTCTCCTGTCTTGGTAATGAATCAAAGCCTTATAACCCACAGAAGAAGGGAGACAGAATTGGAAACAAGAATTATGGGAAGACATGCTACCTGCAAAATTTTCAAAATTAACATCAGACATCAAACCAGATTCAAAAAGCAGAAAATTTAAAATAAAAAACAGCATAAATATCAAAAAGAGAAGCATACTAACAAAGTTCATATTACTGTAAATGAGAGAAAAAGTGAAAATCTTGAGTACAGTCAAAGACATAGATTTCATATCTACAAAGGCAGAAGGATAAACTTTACAGGAGAGTTCTCTTTAAAAACCATGGAGACAAGAATATATTATAGCAAAATTGTTAAAGTGCAAAAAAGAAAGCAAGTCAAACTTTTGAAAAATGTTCTATAACATATCCTTTGAAAGGCAAATAGAACATATTAATGAAATCACCTAAAAGTGACGGTTTTGTCAGCAAAACTACAAGAAGGTAAAAGGAAGCAGACAGACATGCAATATAGATAATAGAGATGGATTAAAGCAAAAAGCTAAAGAACATTTTAAAGGGGACAGACAAAGCTATGTTCATGCTTTCCATTACTCTAAAAGATAATTGAATGGTTAGGGAAAATGACAAAGAGTTTTTTTTAGCATATGTAAGATTGAAAAGTATGACAATGTCACAAGAAAAGGGAAGAAAGGCTGTGAATTACCACTTCAGCATCTGTAATGTGCATAATATATGTAAGGTGGTATAATATTCTTTGACAACACATACATATTTCATTACATATAAAATAACACTTGGGAAATACCCATTTTTAAAAATAATGATGTCTAATTGTATATACAACAGAAAGATCACAAAATGTATTACATGAATGGGAAACAGGAAAAAAGAAGAAAGGAAAACAAAATTTAAATATATAAGATGAGATTTTAATACAGCAATATGATTAGCATGTTAAATATGGATGTTCTACATCATTAAAAGAAAAGCAATTATCAGATCGATTGTTAGGATAAGAAAAAAAGATACAGAAACAGTTGTCTATTAGAAAAACAAATAACACTCTTCAAAGAGACTTTCACTCATGTTCAATTTCCTTATCTCTTTCTGTAATGACACTATATTGCCCCTTTTGTGAACTCAGTGTGTTATAAATTGCTTCAAGATTATGTTCTATGCTACATCAGAAAATATCTTTTTCCTAAAAGAATTGCAATGTAGACTACTATACTGAACAAATCTCCTACTATAAGCTCAGTATTTTTAATACATCATAGTTCTATAAAGAAATTCATTTAAAAATTAATTATGTGGAGAACACTTTTAAAGAATAGCTTGGGGGAAAGTACACTATTTAACTTATTTTGCAAAAATAATCATTTAAATGTAGCAAAATATATACTATAATTCTCTACTTAGATAAATAAAAATAAAAATATCATCATATAAAAATTTGAAAATAACACAAGTTTTAAATAAGGGAATACTAATACTTTACTAGAAATCAACTTAGAGAAAGTTTAGAATAACGTTCAAAAGTGTATTCATAATACTTACGATATTTGAGGAAGCACATATGACTTCACAAAATAAGTAGAAAGAATATGTTAATGAATATTCAGTGACTTGGGTTAATAAACTCTAAATTACCTATAAAATAAAATTACCTCAGGAGCATGTACTCAACAGGTCTGATATTTGACAGACACCAAAATGTATATAATAATAGTTCCTCCCACAAAATATTTTATTTTTCTGGTCTAGAATTTTTGTTTTTCTTATAACTAGCTGCTAAATAATTCTCTCATAATGTGTTAGTCCAGATGTATGAAATATTTCTGTCAGGTCTAGCATAAGCTGTAGCTATAAACAGGAATTTTTATTGCAGCAAACGATTCATTATGAAGAAAAACATTAGATTTTCAGCTCTATGTTATGAAATCAAATAATATAAAATCATTAATAAAAGAATATTAAGCAACTTAAACATTAACTAAAAAAGTAAATTCACTATAATTATTCTCAAGACAAGTTATAAATACAAGTATGTATTAAGATTGATGATTCTTTACAGAATAATAGAAAACAAACATGCACACATTTTATCTGTAAATATAATGCAGTTAACTGCATTAGTTTCTCCACAAGAAAAAATGTCTAACAGTGACAGAACAGTACCTATTCATAATGCACAATTTACATTAAACAAATAAAATTATAAAGTCAGATATATGTTCATCAATGATGTATATTACAAAAATCTAATTACAATAATTGTGTGCTTGAATCCTAGCTTTATTTCATTAGATATTTCTTTCTGTAATAGCAGCTTTATTGGTTATGATTTACTGGAAGATAGAAGCAGAAAAATGTATAATTCTTTCTAAATATGCTTTAAATGATATCTAGTCTTGTATAATAAGCTATATATAGATTAATATTTATAAATATCAAGCACATTTTTCATTTTATATTAAAGAAATATGCTGTCTTTAAGATACCATTGTTTATCCTATTGTATTAATGTTCAAATCAGGGAATGCCTCCAAATTGTACCCATACCATCATCCCATTTTCATAATCAACATTGATTACAAAATGCTTGCTAATTGACTCAATTGTGTTATGCTTGTCTTGACTCATCCAAATCAAGCAGGGCTCATTAAAATTCAAGTTTCCTGCAATAACATCGGATTATACATTAATATGATCCATTTGTTTAGAGACAAACTAGATAAAATTGCAATATTTTATACATTATAGAAAACAAATTTGCCCAATGCACATACTCTTTTTTAATGTAGAGTTAGAAACACCAGAAACGACATTTTCATTTTTTTATAGTATTTGTTATTTGGACGACAAAGTGAAAGAGAAAATGCATGTATAAGCAATTAAACTGAAACTGTATATTAAAGTTACTTACTAAGAGAAAAATACTTTTTCATAAAATGAGTTATTTTATGTGGTTAATTTTTACATTGAAATTTTATCCTTAACACATGGCTGAAAATTTTAATGTGTTTTTGCTAAGGCTAAGATGGCAACTAATAAAACCAAGAATTATTCACTATCTCAGTTACACATTTTATAAAGTTTGATTTGTCGGTGTTTTTAAAAATTACTGCATGGTGAAATAAACTTTTATTTGATGTATTACTCTACGATCTTTACTACATAAGTTACTTCATGTACTAACTTACTAATGATAGAAAATATTTCTCTTGTTCCCCAAATCTCTGTCATGCTATTTGCTTATAGTCATTGCTTCCAGTGACTTTTGGCAAGTACTGATATGTTCTCACTGTAATTTGCTTCTTTTTAAAAAAAAAATCACTGATATGGAATCATTTTGCATATAACCTTCTCAGAATGGCTTCCTTCACTCAAGAGAATGCATTTGAGATCTCTCCAAATTGTTGTATTATTCACATATATTTAAAATGTTGTATGTTTACTGATTTCAGTTGTAGTTATAATCTGGTTTGTTAGTCCACTCAGCTGGTGAATATCTTCCTTTGGAGTTTGCAAAATATGTGCATAGATTTGAACATTTTACATGCACTCAACATTTTATCATTTCATTTGAAAATTAGAAATGTTTTCATCATACAATCACCTGTACTGTCCTCCTTTTAATTTAGAGTTCTTTTATATATTTATCACCTATATGTATATATAATGAAGCCCCCATGAGGTACTGCTACAACTGTTGCTTTTAACTTTTAAATATACTCTCTTGGCTTTATTATTGCTGGGACAAAGCACCCAATCTCCATAATTTTATTTATTCAGCTCATGATTCTCTGGCTCCGAGGCAGAAACAGCATGGGTGAAATGGCAGAGGAAAACTACTCAACTCATGTCACTAGGATTAGAGAGAGAAGGAAGGAGCCCAGAGATGAGAACACACATGTTCAGGACTAACTCACTGATGAGTGTAGCACTCCCTCAGCTAATCCCCTTTCAGAAGTGCCAGCTCTGAGCATCAGACTTTTGGTGCATATTTTAGAACCCAATCATGACATTGTATCCCTTGCTCTCAAATGGTTCAAATCTGTCTCATTATACAAAATACATTTAGTCCATCTTTTTATTTTTTTACTTTTTTAATTAATTAAGCCTATTGGTACCACTTAGATATACATAATGATCACAGTCACCATAGGGAATTTGTACCTGTATGTGATATATCTTGATTCTTTTTTCCTCCATTCCCCTATCCTCCCTTCAACCCCTCTTTCTTTCCCTACTTACAAAGCTGTTTTCATTTTTTTCTTTTCTCATTTTTCTTTCCCCTTCCTTCCTTTTCTCTTCCCATTTGCACATTTTCTTGTGAAATAGTCAATCTCTAATAGTCAGCAAAGTCGTAATATTTCCAACATTGTTGAAATGTCCAAGTCCAAAGTCTCCTCTAAGACTCAAGGAAAACTCAGCTTGAGCTACTGTAAATATCAAAAGAAAGTTAAATATTTCCAGCATACAATGGCATAGGATAAATAGAATAAGGGGATAGAAAGGAATTGAATCAAAGCAGATTGAAGCTCCGCAGAGTAAAAACCCATTCCTGTAGCTTGTATCTGGCACCTGGGGCAGTTTGCGTGAGAGGGGAGCTCCAGAAGACCTGATCAGCCCTACATCTGTGGCCTTGCTGGTTGCAGCCAGCCCACATGATCTCTCTGGGTCTGCCTCTGCTCACTGCCTCCAGCTTTCCTCAGCAGATGTTCCACGTTCCTAGCAGCTCCAGCTTCATGAGTTCCGTACTGCGGCTTTGCCTTCACTCACAGCTTCAAGCATTACCTTTTCAAGGGCTGCTTTGACTGGCAGGAACTGGATCCTGTCACATGTTTGTCTGGCCTCCAGGACCTTCTGAAATCTGAGTGGAAGCTTCCTGGACCACATAATTTCACATTTTGTGTGCCTGAGAAAACAGTACCAAATGGTTGATGCCAAGATCTGCTCCCAGCCTTAGACTGTGGCCATAGAAACGTTTGGGTGCCTAGAGGGCTGAATTCAGGGATACACTTTCTTTGCAGTCCTAAAAGAACATGGCACTTTGGGGCTGTCTTCTCAAAAGTCTTCCAGAACAGTTTTTGCCTTTGTACCATCCTATAAAGGGTAGGGCCAGGGGCTGGGGTGTAGCTCAGCAGTCTAAGCGCCTGCCTGGCAAGCGCAAGGTTGTGAGTTCAATCCCCGGTGCAGCAAGTCAGAGTTAAAGGGTAGGGCTTGCCAATTCTTAAGCTGCCTCAAGCCATCTCTCCTATTGTCCTGATCCAAAGTACTTGCCTTCTTTTTAATGCTAATCTTTTCAGGAACCACACATTCCACACTTTCTCCTGTTTTTTCAAGAGCTTTCTTTTTGGATAACTTGATAATTAGAATGATACAGATCTGCTTTTGTCTCCTGAGTCTCATGAGAGATTTCATCCAAAACAGCCAGCAGTACCCATCCCGCAGCTTGAAATTTCTTCTTCCAGATCAGTTAGTCTACCACATTTAAATTCAACTTCACACAAAATCTTATGCCATGGATGAAAGCTAGACAAATTCTTCACCGGAATAAAACACACATGGCCTCTTTTCTAGTGTTCAGTACAGTCCACATTCTTAGCTAATACTCATGATTCTTGCCTTACTGTCAGCATTCCATTCAGTATTCTGATTTTCTCAGCTCTACCCAAAACTGCCCATCAATCTGTTACCACATTTTGCAGCTTCTCTCATCCAAATCCCCACACCTTTCAATACTCCTGCTGTGGACCAGGTCCAAAGTCTTCTGAACCACAGCATCAGGTACAGTCACAGCAACAACCCCATTTCTCTGGTATCCAGTTTTTTTTTTTTAACCAGTCAACTTCCTCTTCACTGGGGAAAAATACAACACACTCAATTTAAAAGAGGAGAGGTTTATGTCACTCACAAGTTCCAGTGGGTTTAGTCTGTTGTTGACTGACTCCAGGACAGAAATGGTATGGTGGAAGGACTGAGTGGGGAGCTGCTTGCCCTGTGGCAGCCCAGAAGCAAAGGCAAAAGAAGGAGTCATAGGACAAGAAGAAACCCATCCAGTCACATCCCCAGTGACTTGCCTGTTACAAACAGGCCCTACTTACTAACCCCAAATTCAGCCATGAACTCATCAGTGCATTAACCCATGGATTGGTCTACGGCACTGATGGACCAATCATCTTTAAAATGTCCTGTATGTGAAGACATGAAAGATTTTGGAGACAGGCAGGAGGACCTGGGTTCAATACCTAGGCCACCTATAAATAAATATATCTAATACATAATTTAAACACATTTATATTTTAAATAACTCAAGATAGTATGTAGTATCTATTATATTTACTGCATATTTACAAATTTATACTATAGAATGGTACCTCAGTTCATGAATACATTTGTTTGTGAAGAATTTGGTTCAGAAACAAACTTTTAGCAAAATTTTCTGGTTTTTTGCAAACTTTGCATTGGGTGATGAACATGATCATGGTGATCTTTCCCAGAATCATGGAATGAATTAAATTCATGAACCGAGGTATCACTACTTTATTTCTGTATTTTCAAATTTCCTTCCACTATATTGCTTTTCTTTCCAGAGCGTTTCCTTAAATTTAGTCTAAATTTTTTTTTCAGGCTACAACTTGCTTCATTGTTCTTCCACTGAAGCATGCTTTTATATCACCATCATCTTAAAGGATATTTTTACTTAATGTGACATTGCATTTTCACTGTTCTTTTCCTTACTTTTGAAGAAGAAAGCAAGCAACCAAGAAAGCAAAATGGTGTGCCCCTTGTTTGCAGCCAAAGTGTGCCATGAGATGTCTCCAGTCACTGGGGTCACTGATCCAACATTGGCAATGAAATATTTTTATCCACTGCTCTCAGGTTTTTGTGTTGAGTTAAATGCTTTTGATGTTTGGATAAAATTTCTTTGTTCTTAATCTACTTGTGAGTCACACAGCTTCATGAATGTGTAGGTTTATATCTTTCACCAAATGTAAGGGGATAGGACTCTCGGTCCATTGTTACATTGCATATTTTCTTTCACTATCACTATCGCTTTCTTCTCCTTTAAAAAGCCCTAAATTTCAAACTTTTGTCATTTTTGCCCAGGTCCCTGAAGTTCAGTTTGTTATATTTCTTCAGTCTCTATATTAGTTAGGGTTTTTAGAGGGACAGAATATATGTGAAATATGCATACAACAGAACAAGTCATTTATTAGGTAGGCTTACAGGATCAGAAGAAGAAAAATCCCTAAGGCTGTCAGCAGAATCACATTTGGAAGCATCCAAAATACTACT
>RJWT010033561.1:0-13866 GCA_004365215.1 Cuniculus paca
GTACCCTAGCTCAACTTTCACAAAATTGCAATGGGATATATATGCAACAATAACAATAACAGAAGTTCGTTAAGCATTCCTAAATGCTATACCCAGTGCTGAGAATTTTACCTGCATTATCTTGTTAATTTTCTCACATGCTTAAAAAAGAGTTAAACTTAGACTTGAAAAGTTAAGAAAGTAAAGTCCAAGATGTTAACTGTAACCCTATGTTCTGCTGTATATTGCTATAGCAGTATCTTTTTGGTTTTAATCCCAGAAAACATAGGGATAATTCCAGTAGGCCACAAAAAAGAAGTAAAAATGGAGAAATGCCTGTTTTGAAGATGACTTTACAAGTTAAAGAGGTATGACTCTAAATTATCTGGATTTTTAAAATAAACTTCCAACAGGCATTCACTGAGATGCAGTAATTTGTTAAATCTGAACTGAATTGTTACATGGACTTCAATGCTTATCATTTCATAAGGTAATGTTACTGAAAGTTTACATTTCTGTATCTTATGCTAATTGGTTTGTCACCTATGAAATTGTCTGTGTGTTTCACTTATGAATTATAGAAATCATAGCATTGAAAATCTAGATATCCCACTGGCCAGGCAATGAGGTACAGTTTAAGTGACTTTTTCAAGGTGACCATGAGATAGTCAGGCTCAAACTAAAATCTAGGTCTCCTGGCCCAGACCTGACTTATTTATCCAGGCTGGATTTTATTTCCCTTTGTACCCGTGTTGGGCAACATATTCAGTTCAAATTCTTATTTCTGTAACCTGTTAAAAGTCCTCCAGGAGAACAGTTCTGGCAGGTCTTTATCTTTCACAAGTAACAGTAAGCTTGACTCTCTGAGCCCACCTCTTGGTCAACATGTGGAGTACTTGAAGCCCAGCACGAGGCAAAGCCACTCTTGGAAATGTGAGCCTGAACTGTGCACCTATAGTCTTGTGACCAGGCATCCTTTTGCCTTTAATGAGATTTTGCAGTGACAGGATTGGAACAGATTGCTGGCATTATGGCAGCCAGGATATTGTCAGGAGGAACTTGGCAGTGCTTGTAGGTGTTATGATGCTGGCTCTTTGCTCAAGGGCAAGAATATCAAAGGGAAAATTAGAGATGAAACAGAGTGCGAGGTAATGTCGGAGAAGTTCAGAAGCTGAAACCAGTTGCTGTAAATGCATAGGAAATTATCTGAGGTTTACACACTTTTGAGTCCTCGGTGACTGAAGACATGGCCAAGAATTGCTTCAGTGATATTCCTTCATAAATCTGCATAATAATCTCTCGGCGGGGTTTTAGTGAAATTACAAGTATTCATTTACTAAATTGGGTTCAGTGTCTGTATCATGCACACCGCATGAATATTCAGCACGGTGAATGCTTCACAAGCCATGTTGAAGTTAACACATAGGCTGAATATAACTCAAGTAGAGCTCAAAATTGCATGCTTATTTTAACCTAGCAGAAGTCCTAGTGTCTTACAGAGCTGGACCCTCCCCACCCTCTGATATGACAATTAATAGTCATTCTAATAAAAGCAAATGAGAGCTTTTTCAGTATTTGTGTCTGATTCTTGGCATTAAGTAGTTTTCTTTATAACAGGGGATTAGGATAATAATACACAGGTCCATGAATGGTTTCTTAAAACAGTGGCAGCCGCCAAGCAGTATCAGAAAGAATGTTTAATTAAAGGTGCTCAGTAATAGCAACAAAGAAGAAGTTCAATGAGAGGAAATTACTCTCTTATGAGACAAAGGTCTGTACTGAGTGGAGGAGTATAGTATACCAAAGGTATTTGTTATATCTGAAATTCTCTTGGCACCTGATGGACATTTTATCTTTAAACTCAAATATTTTTCTTCCCAGAGCAACTCAGCTGGCTTCCCAGGTTAAGTAAACAGAATTACATACTGTTTTCCTCAAAATGCATTTTTCGGGAAATGAGATTTAGTAATAATTCTTTGTGAAGAGTTATTATTTCCAGTTAGGTATAGCAGAACAGCACCTGACTAGGACTCACACAGTCTGAGTCCCACAAACCAACTGTGGGACCTGGACAACTAGTTCCTCTCTCTTAGCTTCTTTCAATGATAGAATGTTCCATGACATTCTAAATATAAAGATATAATTTAAAAATATTCCTTTGGAAGCATTTTTGCTCATTATATCTTATATTGTCCTATAGTATGACGTTAGAGCCACAGTTAATGGTGAAATGTAGTATGCGAAATTTTATTGCTAGACAATATTTTTTCACTTCTTATGTGAAAGGTAATACACTAAATGTGCTTCACATGTAACAAATCAGCTAATAAGGTAGCTTTCTTATCATTTTTGCATTTTAGATCAAAAAACTGACCACTCCATATTTGTCACTTGCCCAAATATCATGGAGTTAGTAAGCAGCAAAACAGATTCTGACATTTAGTTTCTCCCTTCACAACAACTGTACTTTCCATTCTTTTACACCTCCTTCCTTTACAGTAACTTCTGGACAGATCCAAGCACTCCACCTGCATTGCTGGTGTGTCCTGAGAAAACTGGTGTGTTTTTTCTTTTAGAGCGTTGCTTATCCAATAGAAAGAGGAATGGGGGATTTATTTAACGGACCAACTCTTGAATTTCAGAGGCGCTGAAAGAAGGAAAGTCGGCTTCATTTTCACTATGCTCACAGATAATAAGCCATTTAGTCAGTTTTCTGTGACCTTTAATGATGTTACTTTCAGATCTCCTTGCTACAAAGAAGCATGGAAAGAAGCATGGGAATGGAGGAGGGTGGGGAATCAGTGACAGTGTGTTGCAGATACAAAGCAGAAAGTAGTAATTTCACTTGTATGGGTGTTGCCAATTGGAGGAAGTTTTGAAAAGCTAATGCGAAGATTTGGGGAATGTTAAATCTGATTTATTTTAGCAGAGATGGTATGAATGGATTAGAAGATGTAGAGATTGCAGCTAGAGAACTGGCTGTGGATTTGTCTTAGTGGTGTAAGACAAGCCAAGTCCAGAGGAAAGAATTTAGTCCTAGTTTTCAAAAGATGTGAATAAAATATCTAGAAGGAGATTCATCAATCTCAGGTGATGAGGTGTCAAGATGTAGGATTCTCATGGGGAATAACTTTCAATAGGAATATTTGTGTTTGGAAAGGTGCCACACGGAAATGACTTGCCAATGTCAGTTTAAGATTAAAGCAATTTATGTCAAAAGTAAACCAAGATTCCCCAAATGTAACGTTAGAGAAAATTCATTTTTCTGTAGAGAAGCTCAAAATTAGACCACTAAACTCCATCAAATGTGATAATTAGCTATAATGGATCTAGCTATGAGTTGACAAAGAGACTGGAATAAGAATAAATGGCCTTTGAGTATTCTTATCACTAGGAGTCAAAGACTGCTTTAAAGAGGTAGAAGGTGTTATTTGCTGTATCAAAATCGAAAGACCCACAGAATGCAATTGTGTTGCAGGGCAAACTTTGTCAATTGGTCTGAAGGGAATGGAGAAGGGGAACCAAAGAGGTCAGGGACACATTTCACTGATGTTTCTCTTGGCATATTTACTACTAACATACCCTAGGAGAATTACAGTTTCAAGGCTCCCATAAAGATTAAAGTAAACATATCTTCATTCTTTATTCCATAGAATCTTAGCCCAGTTTTAGAGGACGGTCTCTCTGCATTTGCAATATAAGAAAAAAAATTGTGCCTTTAAAGCTACCCTTCTCATACTACTTGGAGGCAAAGATTATATTTTAAAAAAGAAAAATAATGCCACAAGTTTGCTACATTTTTTTCAAAATTGTGAGTCCTACTGTGGGGAAGTGGGCAAATACAGATGTAAATGAGGGAGGAAAGCATCACAGGGGACATTAACAAAGGGTCTAATTGTGGTGCTCTGCTGATGGAGATGGTGTTTGTACAGTCAGATGACTGCAAGGGGGCCCCTGCTCAGACCCTGTACAGCTTCCGTGAGCCTGAGTCTAGGCAGCGATCTCTGGAAATGTATGTACCCCGGGTTAGATGAGCCTGCACTATGCTCTGCTTAGCTGACTAACAGAGCATGGCACTCAGCTCCAAGGAGGCCAGGAGAAGATTTATGGTCCTTGGTGACTTTTACTTAGATTACAAATGAAGTAGCCTGATTTCAGGAGGAGCCCTGACCTTGTACTGACAAGGAATGAAACTCAAAAAAAGCACCCTTAGGCCCGAACACCTTTAAAGAGTTGACTTCCTTTATTCTGCTTAAATCCTTTTTGTTCTTTCAAATTTTTTTTGGTTAATCTACCAGACTAAGATTGTTTTCTTTAAAGCTTTGAAAGATAACAACAAACAAAACAAAGCAAACAGAATCTTTTCTTTTTTTTTCTTCCTAGTACCGTCTTCCTTGTTTAGGTCACTTTTGCTGTGGGTATAATTATCCAATCAGTAAGCTGCAAGCGTGAGCCACAGCGAAAGCACGTGAAATTGTCTGATTTAAAAGGCAAAGGTAGTTTGTGTTGGTTTCATATGTTCTGAAATGACAGTTTGAATTTATAAGCAAAATTCATAAATTTAGGGTAACAATCCCGTGCACAATTATTTTCCATGGAATAATCTCAATATAGGAATGACTGGACAGTAGTGCTTGTAATTAACTTAGAAAGTCTGTAATTTTTAATATATTTCTTACATAGGATTCAAACTTTTCATCAAAGCCTATTTCTGATTCCGGTTGATTTAAGTAAAATTTGTAACAATGACTTAACGGTAACTGACTATATCTAATGACTAAACGTGGGTTTGTGGGTGAAGTAATTCTTATGTGCAATTATGTTTAATATTGAATAAGCAGAAGTGTTCTAGAAGGAAGACTAAAATTATAGTAGAAAAATAAAATCTAAAAAAATTAAAGGAAAATAAATGTTATGATTTCTTGAAAGAAATGCTAAATCCCAATTTTTTCCTGACTGTGTGATTTATCAGAGACCATTTATAAGTATTTATTTCTGTGTTCATTTACTGAGAACAATAATTGCATCCTGACCTATATTAGAAATAAATAAAAGGCAAATGAACTTTGAAAGCATTAAATTTCAAATGCTACCACAATGTGGATAATTCAAAGTCATTTAAAATGGACCCAATTGAAATTACTGTTTTAAAAATTTCTAATAAGTGAATATTAAAACATATACTAATATATTTTGAAGGAATTACCTCTGAAAAGTTGAGTTTTACTGTAATGACTGAATAAAAAATTAGGGAAAATACAGGATATTAATTCACATTTAAAGTGTAGCTGTTCCTGTGTTGATCTCAAATGAGAACCCATTAGTTCTAGGAATTTCAAATGATCATTTTTGGTATGTGGCGCCATCCATATAATGGGTCATAATTTAAAAACATAACTTTATCATTAGTCCCTCTACTCAAATAAAAAAACACTTATGCTTTTTATGCTTCAAAAAACATACTAGACACTAGGAATACTATGGGGAAGAAACAATACATAATTTTGGCCCCAGACTCTGGTTGTCATGGAGATATCTTGAGTTCCCTTTTTCCATGATGGAGAGGAGCTAATAAAATATCAGTGAAGAACATGTTGTAAGAGGTTGAAACATCATCAGTCATGTGTCCAGAATTTCATAGTTGAGCTCTACAATGTAAACTAAACACAAGAAAATGTAGACCATGACCATCCAACAAATTAAGAAACATGTGGTATCCATTCTACCATTGCCTGTTTCATTTTTTAGAGGTTGTCTACAATTCCTGGAGCTTCAGTACTGAGAAAAGTACACAAAGTAGAGACTGAGTTGCTTTGTAAGTAGACGTATGGGGCTGGCCTCCTTGACTTTGGCATGTTGAGACCAAAAACACAATAAAGGTTGCTTTTCAGGTCCTCCATTTGAAAGCTGCAACTGAATTATGGGGATTTGAAAACCACAGGAGTTTTCTGACCCTATCTGAGAAAGGCAAAGTTACCTAATTTCAGTAAAATATTTTCTATGATGACAACTAAAAAGATGGGCTTAGGATGTAATCTGCACCATAGACAACCTAATTTAGCCTTTATCTTGCTTCCTAAGAAAGTGTTAGCTTGTTATTCTGTTTGAAAATTAGCTTAGGTAAGGGATGGGAGTAACTCCCTCTAACATCCTGTAGTTGTCACGAAGTGGGGTGGATTAACTAATAACCAACTTGAAACACCCAATGAACTGAATGAGCATGGTTCTGGGTGTGGAAGGCCCACTTGAGGATTGTTACCTACAACATAACAGGAGAACTGGAGGAGAAGATGGCGTGCTGTTGATTCTCCTGGAGAAGTTCATCATGCTGGTTTTCCTGATATGAACTCAGCTGTTCTCATAATAGGAGGAGCTCGGGTCCTCAGTATCGTTGAGGATGGCTTCCGTTTCCTTTGGGGAAGTGCTGGTCTTTACCTTGAGCATTGCTTCCTCACTTTAGAGCAGATCCCTCAGCCTGCTAACCCAGATACTTCATCCCGCTGGTGCAGAATTTCTAGCTTCTGCCACTGACCTTTGGGCCTTCTCAGTGCAGGTCCTTGACAGAGACTTGCATGAGACATTGTCCTGGGTTCTAGACCTTCAGTTGGCCTTGTGCAGTACATGGCCATGGATCCACACATTCTACCTGATTCTTTGGGTCTCTAGGGCATGGACAGAACCCTTGTGCTCTTCTGCATTTCACTTTTTGGGTGACTATTATAAAATAATCCTATAAATTATGTGTCCTGTATTAAATCTATCCCCTTGCAACCCCTGACTACAACACAAAGTCTATTGAGATCTGTGTCACATTTTCTTTCATCTCTAAAGCAATCCCGAGTCTTTCCTGAGGATGCTAAGAAATATTGTAGAGGCCAAAAGGAGTTCTCGCACTTTGATGTCATGGCTGGCATTGCTTTACGTTGGTTGAAGGCTTAGAAACTGGTGAAGTTGTACGATTTCACTTGGGGTTTCTTGCTGGATATTCTTAGTATAATTTACCTTGTTAATTTGTTCTTAATGAGTTCATCAGCAGTGATTTAATACAACTTTGAGGAACAGCTTTCTTTAGTCTTTAATTCGCGACAGTTCCCCTTCTATTTGGCAGTACATTAATGGAAATGGAAAATTGCCTCATTCTAAATGTCAGAATAATACTGCACCAAAAACAATTCAGTCATGTCTTTCAAACCACGCACATATGGTTCATCACCAAATGTCACTGTTCTACTTCCCCCTTCCCCCCAAGCTCCCCTCCTGCCTGCACCTTCCCTCTTTATTTTCTTTCCATATGCCTGTCTCTGGTGATCATTGTTTCAGATCACATTTCTAATTTCCTTGCATTGCTTCATCTCACTGTTGCCTGTATTTGCTAGTAATCCAGGGATCAATTCTAATTATACTAGTTTTACCTACATCTTGGAATTGTCAGAGTTCACAGATCAGGTGACAGCTATTGCCTTTAGTATTATAAATGTCTTTCATCTGTTCTCGAAACTGAAAAAAAAAGTTTATGTAAAGTTTCCTCAAAATAATTTTCGTGCATTGTTTTGTGAAATTCTCTGAGGAAAACTGTGGTCTCCCTCCCCATCATAACTACAGCAATTCTTTTTTTTTTTTTTTTTGGTTTTTGCTTGTGTTCAAGCAATTTTTTTCTAAAATGAATGCTTTTATCATGAATATTTTAGTTGTGATTTATTGGGCAACTTCAAAATGAGAACACCCAGCACAATTTCACTTGTACTGAAAGTAACTATTAATTGCCAGTCTTAATTCCATAACACCTAAAAAACATTACTTTGAATTTTAAAAATTAGTCTAGAATTTATTGCACAAAACTGTTTTTTTTTTCTTTAAAGAAAAGTTAGAAGAACAATTCCCAAAGTGATTGATCAAGCATGAATTTTCATGGGTTAACTTCTGAAGACTTTTAAATGATCAATTTCTTTATCTAAACAAGACTCTTCTAGATATTTTGGGGAAAAACATTTAAGTAATAAAATACCCCCACTCTAATTTTTATATTTTTATATCAATACAGTGAAAGTCCTTGTCTGAAATTAAAATGTTGAAGATTAATTTATTAGTTTTGCTTTTATTTCTACCAGAAATCTAACTCGTCCATGAAGTATCAGTATTTTAATTCAAGAAAGTGATTTCTGCAGAAGGAAGATCACTTGGTTATACAGAAGGTGATGAGGGTAACCTGTAATTCTACCTTCTTACTGATAGGTTCAGGCGACAACAAGAAGCTTAACTGATTTCTCTGTTTCCCTTTGCCTCTATGAGTGGTATTATTTGCCAGCCTTTCTCTCTTTAGAGGCTACATAATATCGTGGTAATTATATATTTTTCTATGATTTATTCAACATCCATTATGTAGTAGATGATTTAGACGAGCTATTGAATTTTCTTGAAAAAAAGTAAAATATTTGTAGTTTTGGAAGGTTTTTGCCTAGATGTCAAAGGATGTCTGACATTACAGAGATGTGGTTCTACACTTTTCATATTCCACGTTCTCTCTGTTATTTGTACTAGTTTAACTTAGAGCAGAGCAAAATGGAAAGAGTTGAGCATTCACTGTCCCTCTTTGTCAATGACCATCTAATGACTAGGGACCACAGCAATATGCTCTGGGTGACACGGAGCTCATGCATTTCGGAGGCAGGCAGACCACTATTGAGCAACTCTAATGAGAGTATGATTCGCACACACAACCGAAGCTTGTCCTGTACTTTTGCCCATTGTCTTTCCACTAATGTGCATAATCCCGCAATTTGTCAAATTTTTGCTGTACATGGTATCTTTAGTTATTTCAGGCCACAGCTGATTTCCTCAATCAATTTTTTCCTGGGTAAAAAATTTTCCATTTCCTTGCTTTTACATCATTCTCTGGATTCTCCAAAGTAAACTCAGAATATGGCACAATGGCCCATACAGAATCTGAAACTACATAATAAAAAAGGGTTTAATTTGGTCATCCAGGGTTTTTTTACTTGTAAACTTAGATGGTAGTATGTGTATGCAGGCACCTGTGTTATATAAAAATTATGATCAAGTAAAAAATAAAAAGCAAAATGAATTTGTAGCCAATGGATCACCCACTCTGTGCTAGTTTGACTGATTTTTTTGAATCCAAAATTAAGCTTTACTCTTTGTATCTATTTTCTGTTGCCTATACCTGATTGGGTAATTTACAAGGAAAAGAAGTTTACTTCGCTCAAGGTTCTGAAGACTGGAAAGTTGGAGACTGTATGAGCATATCCTGTGAAGTCCTTCTCAATGTGGGGACTCTGCAGAGTCCTGAAATAGTGCAAAGCATCATATGGCAAGAGGGACCAAGTGTTCTAACTCAGCTCTCTCCTCTTTTTGAAAACAGGACCATTGGATTAGTCCATCCCTTGAGGTATATTTAACTTTAATTACCTCTCAAAGGGCCTATCTTCATATAGTATAGTTAAATTAAATTTCCATCCTCTTAATAGCTCATAATGGGAATTAAATCTCAAAGTGTCCTTTGCTGAGAACATGCAAACGATAGTGCTTCATATATGGCTATACATACCTACTGAGCCAATCAGTATATGTTTTACCACTTTTATTTCCATCGTTTGATACTTGAATCTTCTCTTTGCTCTACAACTTTATGATATTATCAAATTTCATAGATTTTTTTTCCTATACTTTTAGTCTGTTAATTGATAAAAGTATCAAACTAAGCTATGCTTAATACAGATTCCTAGAATCTGACCCCCTAGCCTTCTCTCCAGGATTCCTCCAGTTCAGCCCATCAGCTTGGCTGTCCTTCAGTGTCCCCCCATCAGCCTGAACTCTGCAGAGAAAATGGGGGCTCCTCTGAGCCCTCTGCCTGTAACTGTCTCCAAGACACTATGTCAACCACCTTTTTACAGTCTTTAGCCTTTGTGTGTGTGTGTGTGTATGTGTGTGTGTGTGTGTGTTTTAAAGTCACATATGGCTATTTGCCTTCCTGCCACTATTCTTAGGGTTCTTTGTTCTTGGCTCTTCCAATGTGATAATCGTTTTGACATTAGGGTTCATTTGTTCACATATTATTAATTCATAGATTATGTCAAACACACCAAAACATAGTCATTTACTGAGAGATTTTTATATACTTAAAAATGCACTCAAGTTGCTCTGGACCCCATAAATATATCTAAGACTTGCTCTCTGGAGTTTCCTTTTATTACTGAGTTCAAGAAATTATATCATGTGTAGACACAGAGTTTTCTTACAATTCCTACTTTTTTTTCTTTTTGAAGGAGTCCCTGAGTGTTCACTAGATTATGGCTCAAGTCCCCGTGGCTTACTTCTTTCAACCTTGCTTAGGTGCTCAATGCAAGTTTGTAGATTTCATCCCGGCTGACCACTTATGATTATCTTCAGCAGCATTTCATTTCTAAATCCTCCCTACTTCTTAAAACTTTGGATAACACCTTCTTGTTTTTTTCACTGTTTTAAAAATCTTGCGATTTATAAATTACAATTCTTTGGCATCACCTTGATATTCCTTCCTTGTTACCGGCCATGTTACCTGCAAAATCTTGACTCATATCAGCAATAATGTTCTTCCTGAATGTTCAAAATCAAAGGGAGTTGTAAGTAAGCTGAAGATCAGTAAGAAATGATGGCTTCAATCTCATCAATGGTCACTCTTAACAAAAAGCAAATAGTTATTAAATTCAAAGTGCACTCTTTTGAATGCTAATTTTTGTAGGACACAAGTCTAACAGGACTTGAGTGCCTGGAGGTTAAAGATGAGCTCATGTAAGTTGTCTCTAAAGTATATGAAAAACATTTTTGGTTACCATTTAAAGCAAATTAATTTGTTGGCACAGGTTACTTAGGGAGAAGAACAGTAAACTAAAACTTTTTACCATGATTAGAAAGAAATTTGATTCTCCTTTTGAAGGTTTTCAAATTTGATTGTCTTATAATTTAGCTAGGTTTTAAAAATTTATATAGATGTGTACACATAATAAGAACATAGTAACATTAAAGGCATAGGTCAATTTTTTTAAAGCAAATTTTAGTCCCTGATTTTTGATGAGACTAATAGGTACCTAAATAAAACTGTAATGTGTCTCAGGATTGCTATGAACTTACTTAAACCAGCATATATGAGAGGCAAGATGTTACTCTTACAAACAATTTCAGAGCAGAGTGAAAGGTTGAATCATAAATGACTGGGTATATATTCACAGTGTACACATGCGCATTAGAACTTTTAAGAACCTTTCCTTGTTAGATAAGCTCTCTGAATGTAAATAGTAATATATAGTAGACAGACAGCTGTGCAGAAGTCAGGGCACTGAGCTCTGAGTACCTTCCATATCATGAATGCCTTCACTGAGAGATGTGTTGGATTCATTTCAATAGACCAATGGAAAAGGGCCTATGAGACAGGTTTCATAGGATAAGCATACTCAAGCAGGGGACCTGGGATCTGATACATAGAACCAAAGTCAGTTTCTAGGGCTGTCATCACCACAGACATAGTGGCCTCAAACTTCAGAAACTTATACTCTCCAAGTTCTGGAGACCACGAGTGACTTATCAAGTTGTCAGCAGAGCTGCACTCTCTCTGAAGCCCTTAGGAAGAATTCTTTTTTGAATTTACAGTTTCTGGTGTCCATAAGCATTCTTTGACCTGTGGCTAAATTGCATCACTTCCACTTGTGCCTGCCTCTATTTTCATGTGCCTTCTTTCTGTACATGTTTATGTACCCTGCCATGTCTCTAAACTTGACATTCTCATTGGATTTAGAGTGTACCTCCCATCCTTTATGATCTCATCTTAATTATTACTGTAAGAATTTCCAAATAAGGTCACATTGCCCCAGCTCCAGGTAGATACAAATTTTGGATGACATGCTTCACCCCATCACTATATCTGAAAGTAAATAGTAACTGTTTCGATTCATCACTTTTAATTCATTGATCTAGTCATTCCCTAAATATATATTGAAAACCTATTATGTGCCAGGTATTATGCTGGGTAACAAGGATGCTGTCCATACCTTTAGAGGACTTACAGTCTAGAAACATCCATGAGGGTCCACTCTGGCAGATTGCACCTTGCTGCATATATTCCTAAAGTGTGATTTCCAAAATCACATGATCATGAATTTTTTTGCAGCAAAATTTCATAATCGTGGGAATTTTTTGCAATACGCACTTGTAATACAAATATTTATATTTATTTGTTGGAGTTTTATATGAATTTTTAAGCACTATAATAAAAATAAATACAAATAAAAAATCAAATGTTATCTTTTAGGTGTTAGATCATTTTACCACTCATCTTGGCTTGCCAGAATTCTAGTTAAATACCTGTTAAAATTCAAGTTTCAGGAGCAGTGTCATACTCCTGGATGATTTCTTCTTCTTGGAGCAACAGCCCAATCAGAACTGGAGACCCAGAGGGCAAACTGTAGCCTTCAGAATATTAGAATACCATAGCGATACCTGGTACTCACTTACAAATCAAGCACACCTCTTCAGGAAAACATAGCAATAATTCTGTCTAAGCCCAAAGGGTGACTGAGGCTCAAATAAGATTTCAGTTACAACCAAGGGGATGGAATGCAAATAGGAGAGGGAGAGGTTCATCCATTAAGGATGTAATAATCATGGTAAGATTATGAACTCTAAAGAGCATGAATATGGCTGGGGATTTAGCTCAGCAGCCTAAATGCCTGCCTGGCAAGCATGAGGTTGTGAGTTCGATTCCCAGTGCCACAAAAAAAAAGAATTAAAAAAAAAGCATGAATATGCAGGTACTTGGGACCTATATTTGGTAATGGGTACTTGGATTCTGGACAGAGCTCCAAGTATACTGCCCACAACAGTTGAAGTTGGGTTGGGATTTGGGTAAGGTTGAACTCAAGAATAAATTCCTCTGTGTTTGAAACCTGAGATGACAAGAATATTCAAAGACAAACACTGTTCTTAACTTAATTTTATGACCTTAGAAAAGAAATTTAATCCCATAAGCCTTTCCTCAGTAAAAGGAAGATAATAACACATAAACTATTTGATACCAGGACACTAGATCAAAAAACCTTTTGAAATCTCTTTCAGAAATAAGATATGCCATCATAAGATTACATTATTTTTCAGTAAGATAAATGTTTGCAAAAGGGACTATTGACTTTTCTAATGAAGATGGTTAAAATCTCATGGTCAAAAACAGGAGAAACATTTTAAAATAAACCTATTTATTCATGAACTTGGGAGTGTCTTGGGGGACACTTGGCTGTGTGATGTTTTTCTAAAGAGGTGTGGTTGATTCATAAGTGAGTACCTTTGCAAGACTATACAGAACACACAGAGGTATAAATCCTAACCTCACTGACTTGTTTGGTTGGATGCAAAGCTGGGATGGTCTGCTGGATTCTGAGAGGTAGATGAATTAGCTGAGAAAAAGAGGTAGTTGAAAAATATTACTTAAAAATAAGCAGTGCCGGGGGGGGCACAATAATGGTTAGAAAAATTTGATTCTAGTTGTTGTGTAATCAACAGAAATGCAACCATAACGTCACATTGGCACTTGTAATGCTTGTATTAGATACAAAACAAAATGCCTGTATGTTCTTCCACGTGGTATTTTTAAATAAACCTTGCAGGTTTGTTTAAGCTGAATGAGCACTGGAGTGGGCATCAGAGGCTCCGTTTCTGCCCTGCGCCTGCTGCTTAATGGACTCAGCTTCCACATCTCCGAAAAAGCCCCTTTTCTTCTCTAAGTCTCTTTTCTTTATTTAAAGTAAATCTTCAAGTTTCTGGGTGCAAAAAGCCTAGGATGTTATAAGCTAAATTTTCAGTTTCTACTAAATGCTTTCACCCCTTGTACCTGATTTAATTGGA
>RJWT010033562.1:0-13875 GCA_004365215.1 Cuniculus paca
CATTTGTTTCCAAGATTTAGCTATTACAGATTGTGCTGCTATAAACATGGGTGCGCATAATACTGCTCTGGTATGATGTTTTTAATTCTTCTGGGAATTCCCAGAAGAGGATTAGCTGGATGGAGTGGGACCTCTAATCCTAGCGTTTGAAGGAATCTCCACACTGATTGCCGCAGTGGTTGCTCCAGTCTGCACTCCCACCAGCAGTGGACAGGGTTCCTTTTTCCCCACAGCCCTGTCAGCATTTATCAGTTGATTTTTTTGATGATAGCCATTATTTTTGGGGTCAAATGGAGTCTCAGTGTTACTTTAATTTGTGTCTCATATGACCAATGATGTTCAATAGTTTTTCATGTATTTACCATTTGTATTTCTCAGTCTCAGAAGTGTGTATTCATCTCAGATGCCCATTTTTAGATTGGGTCTTTGAATCTGGGGGACCTGGTTTTTTACAATTCTTCATATGTTCTGGTTATAAGCCCCTTGTCTGAGGGACAACTGACTGTAATTTTTTCCCATTCTGTGTGTTGTCTTTTCACTTTGTTGGTGATTTCTTTTGTTGTGCAGAAGTTTTTTAATGAGGTGAGATCCCATTTGTTGATTCTTTGTAGTATTTCCCTTGCCGTACTCATAAGTGAAATAAATCAGATCCACATGTGTAATCATCATATTGTCTCACTAATGTGAGAAACTGAATGAGTAAATAAGATGCAAAATGTACAATAGATATTATAAATTGAGAAGAAACTTCTAAAGAATAGACAAGTTGTGATGGAGGAAAGAGAAAAGGAAGGAAGAGAAAAAGAAAAAAAGTATGTATACACAAGTTAATTGAGATAGTTATACAGCTAGTTTCATTGAAAAGTTCATTGAAAAGAAAGGTTTGTTCTAATACTGTTTGGACAAGATATCATGCCTCTGTCTTGTACTCTGAATAACTACAAAGAAGGTAATACGCAATGTATAAATTATTGTAACTGTTCTACTAACTTGTTTTGAAACTCTGTTTTGTTATTTTTATCTTTTTCTCTTTAAAATAAAAAATAGTTCTAATGAATTATTTTAAATAATTTGCCTCTTACTTTATAAACTTCTGTTGAAGTTAATAACTTCATTTATTAACTTTCTTAGAAATGATTTTTTTTAAACCTTTGGGTCCACATATAAATGACCGTTTAAAATTTACCAAACTGTTTGTCAGCCTGATTGTAAATCGTTTTTGTTTTGTTTTGTTTTGTTTTTGCAGAAAGAACGAAAGGAAAAAATTTGGGATCCTGTTCACAGAGTGGCCCTTGCAGAAGCCTGCAGAAAACAGGAAGAATTCGATGTTGCCAACAACGGCTCATCCCAAGTTGGTGCTAGTTGCTTTTATTTATTAGACTTTGCCCCAGAGCCGGGTTACTTAGACGTCTTAAGGAATGAGGAGGCTAAGCTTTCACAGGTTTTCTTTGTTCTCAGTTTTCTTCTCAGTGTAGTAATTTTTACCAGTTTCCCCCTATTGTTTATGCTGAAGGATACTTGCATGTGTATTTCTCCCTGTTTTAAAATATCTTAATTAGCATATATATAAGTGAAAGTACATTAAGTGTATAGTTGGGAGTTCTCTCACATAAGCCACCATAATCTGTTGCTAGTTACTGCTCCCTTCCTCCTCCACAAAGGCAGCCACTTCTAACATAATAGAATGATTTTTCTCTTTTGAATTTTGTAAAATGAAATAGTACAAGATAACATCTTTTGTGCAGAGCTTATTTTGTTGTGATACTCATCTATGTCGTGGGGTGTTGACATTCATTTTCAGTGCTCCGTGATAGTGTCTCCTGGGTACACTCTCATTTATCCATTTTGCAGATTACTGCTTGCTTTATTTCACCTTTTAACTACTGAACACAGTGTAATTTTAAATGTTCTTGAGGGTGTCTCTTTGATGGGCTATAAAGTGATTGTACCAGTTTGTATTCCCTCAGAAGGTATATCACAGTATCCTTGCTTCTACATCCTTGCCCATTAAATTTTTAAAATCAATTTATAAAATGAAAATAACGTCTGTTATGAAAATATGTGCCAGCTGCAAAAGCTTTGAACAGCGTGTGGAGTAGCAATTGAAAAGCCTTCATAATACTGCTCCCCAGGGATGATCTCCACACTTGGTGCTTATCCTTTTGAATTGTTCTTTTATTACATATGTGCACCTTTTCTTTAAAAAAAAAGACAATCATATTTGTGATTTTCAACCCTGGCTTCTATTTGAATCACATGAAGAGATTTAAAAACAGCCGGTGTTTGTATCCTGGAGAGGAGTTAAATTCAGGTCTTGTGAGGGAGGCGGGCATTTTAAAGCTCTGTAGGAGCTTTAATTGAAGCGCAGCTGGATTAGGGAACCACTGGCTTATGTGTATCTGTTTTAACAGCTGTATAATTCTCTAGTAAATCACCATTTATACTTTAACTTTTCATCATTAGGCACATTAAATGTAAAATTTCAGACACTACATGTGTACAACTAACTTTGTAAAAGAGAGATCTAAATGTCATTGTCCATTTTTTTACATTCCACATGCCAAAAGTAACTATAATTGACTGTTGCTTTTAAGGAGGAATAAATGTTGGATATATTGAATAAATAAAAATTAAACATAACAATTTTTAAAACATGAAAATCAAAGTTTTATTTACTAGGAATATTTAGGTGAATATAGAACAACCTTAATACAGTTTGTAATCACAAAAAACTTAGGTAAAAACGTAAACTTGACATTTTTATATATCAAAATGGATAGCAGTAATTTCGCATGATTCAGCCTACTGTCTTGTATGATTATTTCTTTTTATATGAGGCCTCAGGCACTTCCTTTCTCAGTTAATGTATTCAGCATGTTCCTTTTTTCCCCCAGATGCTGAGATGCTGGGCTGCTTGTTTCCAAATCACCTAGGGAGCTTGAAAATATAATTCAGAGTTTTCAGCTTCATTCCCTAGTGTACTGATTTAATAAGTAGCTAGTAAGTGGCAGGACTGCAGGGGATTGGATCCACACTGCATAGCTTTAAGACAATCCTTATAGCACACTATGCAAAGCAAATTGACTTTACAGTATAAATACTATTGATCAGAGGTGTAGCTTCATAAATGATCAGCTAGTACGTATTTTCAGCATTCTCTTGTCATGAAAACATAGGCATTATGTGAGTGTGCTTATGATTGACCATAACTGTGTTCCAACAAAACTTCATTGACACAGCCATGTCATAGGGTGAATTCGACCCACGCACTGGTTTGTCAACCCTTGCTGATCTTCATACAGTAATTATGTAGTGAGTTGAGGTATTTTTTTGTTTATTGATAGTTTTCTTAAACTAATTGCATGTTTTTGATGGGGTTTAATATATTTGCCTCAATTTCAGTTTTTATATGCTTTTATATCTCCCAGTATATGCTTTATTTTAACCTGTAATTTCCTAATTATTTGGATACATACCTATTTTGATATTGTAGGTTTGAGGCATGTTTTGGAGGGAGTCACACATGATAATGTCAATTGTCTAGTTTCTGTGTAGTGTATTTTAAAATACTTACTGTACCCATGATCACAGAGCTAAAATAAAGTTTAGCTTGCTTTATTAATTCTGTGTATTCAACATAGAAAAAATTCTAAAGACATAAGATGATGCATGGTTTTTACTATTTATTTGTATTCTTAAGAAGTATGCTGTATGTGAAATAGAGAAGATCCTGATACAAAAAATCTTAAACATTGAAGATATAGAAATTTTATTTTAGAATTCCTTTTCTAAATGAGTTACATAAAGTTACACATATTTGACCAATATGTCCTGGCCACATGTTATCACCTACATGTATACAGGATTTCCTAAAGCAGATGAAGTAACAGATTGATTAAAAAATTTTTTTTAAATATTTAATTTACTAGTTAGTATCTGCTTATTGACTTGAAGTACAAGTTGCGTAGATACAGATTTTCTTTACATTTTTCCATTGTGTAACATTTACTGTAGGTTACCAGTGTATCTTTGCATACAATAATATGGTGTTCATGAGTCCACAATGTACTAATATCAATGTGTTTTCTAATTGATTAGGCAAATAAACTAATCAAGGAGGAGCTTCAGAGTCAAGTGGAATTGCTAAATTCTTTTGAGAAAAAATATAGTGACCCTGGCCCCGTGTATGACTGCGTAGTGTGGCATGATGGTGAAGCCTGGAGGTACAGTTTATGCACTTTGTACATTGTCTTCATTTCACACGTTTTTACCTTCTATAAAGCACGTTAAACCTTCAGAGCTATACGGAGTTCTTTATCACTCAGTGAAACGATGAGACCCAAGTCAGCTTTTGGTAGTTTTGGACAAGTCTTTCAACTTCTTGGTAGTTATTATTGGTGTTTTTTACAGTAAACCTGACCTATATTTATTTTAAAGAAACTTTGAAATAACTATTGGTTATTTCTTTAACCAATGGTAGCAGATTGATCAGTGGTATAGCTGAAGATATTCCAAATTGAAGCTGGACAGTTGGAAAGTAACTACAAGAAAACGTTACACAGCATTTACTATGAATTTTTTAAGGCCAAAAGAGGAGAGTTGGGCGAAGATACTTTAAATACAGAGTAACCAGTTTAAATTAGGCAGTATAATACAGTGATCAAGAGAACTCAGTCTGTGAGTTGGAATCCTAGCTCTGTAGCTTTGAACACATTATTTAAACCTCTGTAGGCCTGTTTCCTAGTCTGTTGTTTAGGATGATTAGAGTACTTAAATGGGTTTTGTGAACACGACATTGAGCATTTCTGGACATAGTAAGCCCTCAGCAAATGTGAGCAATTCTGTTTCTGCTACTACAATTCATGATGTGATTTACATGTACACATCCTATCATCTGGGAAACAGAGCATACCCTACAGATGTGTTTCTTGGAGTTGGCTCGTGTTTCTCAAATTCCTATCTTCATGAAAACAGAAATTTCTTGATATAGATATTTAGCTATTTGTGTGTTGTAGGGTTCTTTCAGTAAACCAGGGTCTTCTCCTTGAGACCTGAAATCAAGGGTCATTGTGAGGTCTGTGTGCCTGCTCATACGTAAAGGTTTCCTGAGGTGTGACGCCACAGCATATGCCATACCTGCTGAATCACTGTCCTTCACAGTGCGTCCTTCACGAAGGAGGGCTTTCCTTCCACTTGTACAAGTACCAGTTCATCCTGATTTTGATTATACAAATCTCCAATTTAATGAGAAATCTCTGCTCCATTTAGGACTGAAGTGTTAATAAAGTGTATATATGCTTGTTCCAACCCACCCAGGTGATACAAAATACAAACGCATTTTTCGTGTATTTTGCATATGTGCAGGTATACACACATGTTGAAATTTTTTCCCACAAGGTTTCTAGAGATAGTTTTGATCAGTCTTTATAATAATGAAAAGTTGTTCAAATGTATATTTTATAAATCTTAATACATTCATCACTTGATGTAACACTATAGTTACCCCCATCGGTAAACTCCCATTGATACCCTTTGATGCCCCCACTGATAAAGGCCCACTGATACCCTTAAGGTATCCCCATTGGTAAACCTTAGGTGAGTTAGTGTGGGAGATGAGGCAAGGTTAAATGCTAAACTCAAAACTGAGCATTCTACAAAAAGACTTAAAAGTGTTAGCAGCAGTTGAGCAGTGAGGCCACAGGCGTTTCATTTAAAATGTTTCCTATAGATTCTCAGGACTCTGCAAAGTGATTTGCTTGTAGTAGTTCATTCACAGGTATTCTAAGGTTTCTTAACTTTTGTATTGGAATGAAATTTAATTAAACATTAAATGAAATAAAATCTGAAACCCCAGAGGAATATTGTAGAAAAAGTTATTATAACCAGTGAAAGATACAGCAGAATTATGCTTTGGGGTAATACAAGATTTTAACTTTTTTTTGCATAACACAGTATGTCCTGTAGAACTTTGATCCAAGATCCAAATTTTTTTGAAGAGAATCTTAAAAATCCCAAAGTATCTAAGGCAAATTTAGGTGCTATCTGCAGATGTTTTCTTTCTCATTGCAAAAATGTCAGCATTTCCGAGGGCAAGTAAAGTGATGCATTGTTCAAGTACCTTGGTTCTTGTTTTCTATATAGAATGTCGGGTCTCCTCCTCCACATCACATTTCAAATTGTTAAACCTCTGTCTCTACACTTAGCAGGTGACCTAATACTTTTATCCTTTCTGAGTGTTTGTCGGGATATATAGTATCAAACTGACTGTCACTCAAATGCAGCAAAAACTGGTTGAAACAATGTTTACAGAAGATTACATAAAGAAAAGACTTGTTTTCTTGTCAAGGGTTTTCCTTCTTACTATATTTCATTTGAGATTCTTTCTGAAAGCACAGGATTCTCTCCGCAGAAAATTAGCAAAGAAATATGCAGAAAATGTCGAGGAATGTATCAAACCTAAGCCTCACCTCACTCTTCTCCATGTACTCTGTCTAATAACTTCACTTGTTTTGTTTTGTTTTTCTCTCTTTTCTCTGGGTTCTAATAGCTATTCCTAGAATTAAGCCAACTAGACCTTCAGAAAGTTATAACGCTGAAACGTGTTCATTCTGTGTTTACCCTCTGTTGGGTTACTTAGTGAAGTCAATAGTAATTCAGATTTTCATGGGATGCTTGTATGGTTGAGTCACTTCATGTTGATGCTGCTAAGAAAATGACCTATGAAATGTGCCACAATATGCTATGAGAATTGTTACAAATGTTGATTTATTCTTCATTTAGCAATGTTTATTGAGTCCCTTCTGTGCACCAAGTGAACTGTACCGAGGCTGTTTATTGCATTCTGGGTTCTGTGAAAGCATGAATTGGGTACATGGAATCAATCTAGGAAGTCTTAAGAAAAATTCCCAGAAGTAACATGTTATAACATGAATAACACAGTTAACTAAGAAGAGGGATGGAAAAGGGCTTTGAAGTGGAGAGAAAGACTAGAGGGCATTAAAAGAACTAAAGGAGCTCGATGTGGCCATGGAGTGTATTGTGGAAGGAGGGTGTGGGGAGATAAGTAGAGATTTAATAGTGAGGGACCTTGATGTGGAATTTCAGCTTTATCATTAAAGAACTGGTCCCTGGAAGCTGTCCTCCTTAAGCTTCACAGCTGGCCGAAATGGAAATCTAGTCCCTGTGTTTGTTGCAATAGGAGTAGAGTAGTGGGGTGGTGTCTCAGTCACTCGTCCATTGCTGGGACAGAATCCCCAACACCTACAGCTTACAGGAGGCTCACGGTTTCAGTCCATGGTCAGCTGACTCCAGGGAGAAATGGCACAATGGGAGGGCTGCCCATCCTGCGGCAGCAGGGAAGCAGAGAGAAGGAAGGAGCAGGGAGCCCTTCCTTCCGAGTCGCGCCACCTGCAGCCAGGCCCCACCTCGTGACAGCGTATTAAGCTGCTGGCCTCATGCATAGATGAATCCACTGATGCATACAGCACCCCTGTGAGCCAGTCACTTTCCGCACACGTGACACTTTCGGGGGACGTTTTAGATCCAAGCCATAGCAAGTGGTATGGAGACAACTGAGGAACTGTATTATGTGATCTTTAGAAAGGCAAGAAAATTGATAAATTTTGACGTCTGCATTTTCTTCTGAATTAACAGAGCCTGCATTGATTCAAATGAAGATGGGGACTTGAGCAAGTCTCCCGTATTAAGAAACTACAAAGAGACCCAAGAGTATGGCTCTTTTGGCACAGCTGAGATGTTGAATTACTCTGTTAATATTTACGATGATGGAAACCTGCTCTCCATTGTGACCAGTGGAGGTACTGTGTTTCAGAATTACTCAGGAGAATGAATACTTCACCCACAAGTAAAACCATCCCTGCTACAACATTCTGTGTAATTTCAAAAAAATTAGAAACTATCTAAATGTTTATTTACAAAAACATTTTTTAAATTAACATGTTCCTCATACTGTGGAATATTATATAGCAGACAAAATTAAATCTGTATAAATCTCAAAATACCTAAGTTTTAATGAAAAATATATTGATGGCCAAACATTTATGTAAAATTTAAAATATGCTGAGTATGTTCGTATGGGGAAAATGTAAAATCAGATAGAAAGAGTAAACACTGACTTGGGGTCGGTGGTTGTCTTGGGAGCGGGGAAGAGGAAAATGAAGTGAGAAGGCTTTATCTCTTTGACCACTCCCCACCAGCTGTGCCAAGCCGTAGCTGGACTACAGAATGCTCCGCACACTTGCATGCATACTCCCAGCAGTCACTGCCGAGATGATAGTCACACCCGTCACCCCGCTGCTCGTTGTCTTCCTTTGTGATCCAGCCTGGCTACCCATTGCCTGTCAGCCACTGATGTGCTCTTAGCACTCTAGATTGCTGTGCATTTTCTCAAATTTTGTATAAGTGGAGTAAGAAGTTTGAGGGTTTTGCCTGCTTTCTTTCATTCCTGCTGTGATTGTAAATAGTTGGCTCCTTCTTGCCGAGTAGCATTTCATCAGACAAGTCCATGACAGCGTGTTTATCAGTTCACCTGCTGCTTCATACTCAGATTGTTTCAACATTGTGTGCAAACCTCTGTGTGTGTATGTGTGTGTGTGTGTGTTACTCACTGTACTTGTGACCCGGACAGAAAACTCAAGACCTGCAGCTGAGAGGACTGGTGTATTTGACTCAGGCCGCTTCAGGCCGTCGTCGACCTGGCTCCAAGGCAGAACAGCGTGGCAGAGGACAGCTGCCCCCAGCGTGGTGGACCAGATGGGGTGTCAGGGGGGACTGGAAGGGAGCTATAACTTCAGGTCACGTCCACAGAGGGCCCACCTCTTCTGTCCTGGCCCTACCTTATAGCAAGTCAGCCAGCGTCCCTGTAACCCAGGCACCTTCCAAAGGTCCAGCCTATGATCACGTGGACTTTAGGGGGATGGTGTATATGGGTGTTTGTTTATTTTGAGCCAGATGTGTATTTTGAAAGTTTTCAAATGGTTTTCCTCTTGTGCTGTGTCAGCAGCAGGGTGTGACAGGTCCAGGCGCTGCACACCCCGCCAGCACATGGCTTGTGTCGTTTGCTGTTGTTCACTTGTTCACGCTGACCACTGGCTGGTGTGTGGTGCTGATGAGCTGTTTTGGAGAGGGAATACATTAAAATTTTACTTTCCTGTTTTTATTGGGAAAAAGTAAGGGACACCTGGCAGCACTGGGTGTGTATTTTCTTGCGTGACAGCAGTTGGCTGGAGCGCAGGATTCTCAGCATTGTGGTAGAGCCGCTTCGAAGGGTCACGCGCCTCCCTTCTGGAGTTCCAGCTGTCCACTGTTCAGACACTTAGGCCTGGCGCCAGTCGTCATTCATCACTGCTCTTGTATTGTTTTTCTGACAGTAACAGGACATCGCTCTACTTGTAACTTCAGGAACTTGAAAGTTTTTAAAAGTATGGTTTTTTGTTTTCATTTTACTTCATTGATATATGTATAGCAAACAAGGTGTGATTGAAATGTGTGGTGAATGTTTTCAATTTTTGAAAATTCATTCAGAAAAGGGCACATTGCTCTTAAGCCCCTTCAAGATACTCCCCCCCCACCCCCCTACCTCCCCGCATCCCTCAACACACTTACCTGATCATTCTTGCTACTTTCTGAAGCAGTTCTGGAAGTCTTCATTCTTGGGTGTCTTTTTCTTTTTTTGGATGGTACAGAGGATTGAACCCAGGCCTTCACACTGGACTGCTTCGTCAGCTTTTCATTCTTTGAGGCAGGATCTCACTGAGTTGCCAAACTGGGCTCCAGCTTGCGGTCCTCTTGCTGCAGCCTGAGAGTGCTGGGATTAGAGGCGTGTACGGCCGAGCCTGGCCTCGTGAATGTCTTCAGTTGCCCTCTTGTGGCTGCCTCGACCCCTCAGCAATTCAAAGCATTTACGTTTTGTGACTATTTTGACTTTGGGAAGGCCTCGAGGTCGGGCAGTGTCAGATGCAGCGAATGAGGCAGACAAGGATGCACCCTAATGTTTATTCATGCCTGCCTTTCTGCTGGGTGGTGCTCAGCACCAGCGGGCACCATATTTTTTTATCGCATCTTGTAAAGATCTTCACAAAACAAGACTTTTAGTATTGCTTCACAAAGTGGCAAGAATGATGGAGTAAAAGCGTTTGAAGTGATGGGGGGTATTCTGAGGAGGGTGAATGGTGATGTGTCTTTTACTTTAATAAAATTTTTAAATTGAAACATTCACTGTTACTCTGGTCATACCTCATTTGTGCAGGAAAGCATATAAATTTCAAGGTGTATATTCACCGAATTACCACAAAGTGGATAATTCTGTATAACCACCATCCTGATCAAGCAATAGAGTGTGCCGGCCTCTTCTGACTTCCTGCTGGTCGGTAACCTTAACAACCTCATGAGCACCACTACCAAAATGGACTGCTCCCCCGATGTTCATTGCCACGTGATTTGTGTCATGTGGTGTTGGTTTTGTAGGTCAGAAATGATAAAACATTAATTTCACGTTTTGACTTTTTCTCATTTATATAAATAGATTTAACTCAATGTAAATTCTTTCTTATGGGATCTTAATTCAAGCTTGTTTTTGGAGCATCACATAATGCATGGATGTTCACATTAATTGTTACATAAATATTAGTTCTATGACAATATAGATTGCGTTCATTTATTATTACCAGATCTTGAAGTTGGTTTAGGTTTTTTGAGCCTTACAAGTAGTACTGCCGTGAGCATTTTTGTGAGCATGTTTTAGTGTGTAGTCCACCACCAAGCATTCGTGCTGTGCATGTAACTAAAGGCAGAATTAATTACCTGGTCATTGTAAGTGCCTGTGTGTGGCTTTCTCTCCCCCAGCAGTATACGGTATATTCCCTGAGTATGGTTGCGGTTGTCAGCCTTTAAAATTGTAGCCATCTTGAAATGTATATAGAAGCAAATCATTGTGGCTCTAATTTGAATTAAGTGACTAATAAAATTGAAATCTTTGATATGCTCATTTTCCATTTGCATATCATCTCTTATGAAATGTTTTTTTCAGATGTTTTGCCCATTGCAGGGTAAGAGGATTTTTCTCTCTCTTGCCTTTGTTTTATTTGAAAGATCATATATTCTGGACAGAAGCTCTTCGTCAGTTATATGCATTGCAAATGCTTTATCTCTTTTGTGACTTCCATTTTTACTCTCAGAGTAGATGGCAGGTTAGTAGAACTGTATAATTTCAACAAATGTTTTTTAAAAAATCCATAAAAAGGACTGTAGCAATTGGGTTAAGATAATGTATCATTAGATATATAGATTAGGGTATATTTTTGTTATTTTTATCATGATTAGTAAAACGCAAATTAAATTTGATAATAAAAATGTTCATATATGAGAATGTCGTGTCTTTTTTCGCCTTTTGCCTCTAGGAGCTCATGGTACTCATGTAGCCAGTATAGCTGCTGGCCATTTTCCAGAAGAACCTGAACGGAATGGAGTAGCTCCTGGTGCTCAAATTCTTTCAATCAAGATTGGTGATACGAGGCTAAGCACAATGGAAACAGGCACAGGCCTCATAAGAGCTGTGAGTGTTTATGAGCTGTTGGTTTACAGTGACTAAAGATCCTGTGTATGTTTAGGTTTATACAGTGCTCCTGGTTTACCAATTTTGTTTGGTGTATAAGACTTTGTTTTTACAAGCAAAAATGCTTATTTCTTTTAAAATTATTATTAAAATGTTTAGAAAAAAGTTTTGTGGCTCATAAAAAAATAGTTTTACTCATTGTTTCTAGTAAATCCTCTAGCAAGAAATTTTAAGATACTTAAAGACAGTGAGAAAGGAATTTAAAACCTCAACTAATGCTGTACACTTCATTTTGACATGTAAGTTTGGTAATTTTAAAATCTAGTTAGGGCCTATCCTGTTGCCTGTACTTCTCTGCTAATCACATTCTTAAAAATACTCGTATTTTTTTAATTGGCTACTTACTATAGTATGTGTCTTCTCTGGCCTTTTTTTTTTTTTTCCAATTCCCGTATGTTTAAAAGTAACTGATATGTTAGAATATGATTGGCTAAGAAAGTATAAAGAGTATATTCCTTTATACTTTCTGTAAGCTGCAAGTCTGTTTCTGTAAACTACTGCCTAAACTAGACTCTGAATCTTTTTAATAGATGATAGAAGTTATAAATCATAAGTGTGATCTGGTCAACTACAGCTATGGAGAAGCAACTCACTGGCCAAATTCCGGGTGAGTATTCTTGACAGTTTCTAGACGTAAACCCTTATCTAGTGAAAAGGATTAAATATTTTAAATGACCGAATTGAACACTGCAGTGGATAAACAATTTCATGCTGGTTATGTGGTAACTGTGTGTCTCCTAGACCTCAGGTCCCCACTGCCACATCACATCTTCAGTGTTGGTGCCAGTGTCTCTCCATGCCTGAGCCTCAATTCCCAGCACTCCCGTGGGGCTGGGGAGCCCACCCAGTGGCTCTTCTGAGACTTACAGCCATTCAACCCGGTGATGTTTTCATTATCAGGCTCACTGCATCCTCATTTGTTAACAGTCGGTTACTGCACTCTTCATCCCGCAAGCCCCTGAACCCTCCTTCAGCAGTCCTTAGCAGACAGACCCTCAGACTTGCTACAGCCTTGCTGTTGCCTTCGGTGACACCTGACCTGCAGAGCTTCCTACTGGTTGCGTATATTCACTGTCTCCACTTGTTTGGTTTCCTCTTCTCTCCGTCCATTGCAGTGTGTCTCACACCCCCATTTCCCTCCTCCCTGTGTCCTGTGTCTGTTGCTCCAGACCCAGCGTTGTGGCCTTGACCCAATGTTACCTTACCTGTTTTGCTTCATAATAATACTTGAAATTACTTTATTTCGAATATTAACGTTTTGACAGTGTCTCCCCTGCTCCCACCACCATCCATTAGAATATATCAATCATTTGTTTCTGGAGCAGTTTAATAAGGTACCACAAACTAGGAAATTGTAGCTGGGCATGGTGGCACAACCTTTAATCCCAGCACGCTGGCAGGCTGCGATGAGAAGATTGCACATTTGAGTAGTTTAGGGACTTAGTAAGACCTTGTCTCAAATTAATAAATAAAAGACCTGAGGATGCAGCTCAGTGCCAAAGTTCTGTCCCTAGTACCATCAAAAAAAAAAAAAAGAAAAAGAAAAGAAAGAGACTTCACTAAGCTACCCTTAGAGTATGCTGTTACCAGATTTAATTTTCTCTAATAACTAGTGGTTTCTTGTGAGCTACAGCTTTACTGCCCTTGCAACAGTCACCTAGTCATTCTTCAGTTTATTCTTTAATGCAGTCTTGCGCCTTCTTTTGCATTATTGTTTTTTTTTACCTAAGTGTATTTTATTTTCTCCTTTGACTTTTAAACTTTTAATGTCATCTTTCCCTAGTATTCTTTATTTACTCAGATATTCACCATTAGGACTGTGGAGACCATTTGGCCCTGTGCTTTTTTATATTAACTTCGTTCTTGTCTTCATAGTCTAACTTCATCTCTCTTCATTAATGTCAATAAGTGCTCTACCACTCAGCTATGTCCCTAGCCTCTCACCAAATTTCTTACATTTTAAAATCCTGTATTCTTTCTAAGGCCGTATTTCCCCCTTTATCTTTGCCACCAAATATGCCCAGTCACCGCTAATATTTTAGCACATCATAGTGCGTTTTTGCACAAAAGTCTTGCACCTAGCATTTTCCATATATTTAGTCTGGTCTCATACCTCTTCCCTACACTAAACCTTACTAGAGTGTGTCACCTGGAATGGTTATATACTGTTCCACCAAAAATGACGTCCTTTGGGAAGAGTGGTTGAACATGTATAGTTCAAGAAAGTGCACTGAGTGCTTCTC
>RJWT010033563.1:0-13875 GCA_004365215.1 Cuniculus paca
GTTAGCTGTGAATCAAAGGTTTCTTTTGGCTCTAAAATATTGCTATTTGTGGGGTGTAGGAAAGAGAAGAGCTTTTATTCCATTTGTTCAGTTGAAAGACAGTCATAGAGACTAAGGGTTATCTATAACACCCCAGATTTTTAATATACTTTCATCAAAATTGCAGTAATATAAGGCACGTAGTCTGAGAAAATATTTCATATGTAATGTTCTATGCAGTGATGTGCTAGAGTTAGTTTATACTGGCTTGTGGGGAGCCAGTTCAACTCTTTCCATCTTTCATTGTCATTTCATCGGTAGGTAGAAATTGTCCTTAGGCATCTTAATACTGTAAAAAATTAGCAAACCTTACAAATCACATTTTTTTTCTTTTTCTGTTTCCTGTTTTCTTTTCCAGAGAGTCAGTATGCAGAAAAGCATTAACATAGGCAGCCTACGACTGCTATTCTCAGAAAGACCAGCAGGAAAGAAGAGAAAGGTTGATCACTGGACACTAAGCTGCAGTCAGTTGAGAGTAATGAGGTGCATTACTGCATGGTAAGGTGACTCCACATAAAAACTGTGCGCTATACATTTCAAGGAGCCAAATGAATGGGTTTTTAATGTTTTCCCCATAGCACATGCTGTCAGTCTTCTGTGTGGGAGAAATTAAGTGTGTCCTATATGACTACTGGGAGAGGACCCTTGTAATCTGGCTACTGCACTCCTAGAGACTTTGTCCCATGCAGTTTTCCCCTTGCTAATTTTTGATTTTTACACTTATGCCACAAGAAAGTGTAAGTCCAGGCACTGTGGTACACACCTGTAATCCCAGCCCTTTGGCAGCTGAGGCAGGAAGATCACAAGTTTGAGGCCAGTATGGTCTATGTAGTGAGATCATGTCTCAAACAAGCAATCGTAAGTCAAAATTGAAGAACTGTGTCACTGCTCTGAGTTCAATTGTATGTTCAATTCTGCAAGTTCTTTTAGCAAGTTACTGAATCTGGAGATGGTCTTCCTTTGTTAGCATGCTTTTGGTCATGTTATGAAATTTCATTCAATATTAATATGGGATACCACCACATGTAATATACTGGAGATAGGTTCATGATATATTAATAAGGAGAAACAAAGTATTGCATAATTAGTTAATTATAAAATGTGTGTGCATGCGTTTGTAGGTGTCCAAATGTATAGGAAGTTATATGGGAGACTACATATCGAATAATATGATTGCTTTTAAGTGGCAATTCTTCTACACACTTTGCATAACAATAACAAAAAGTAAAATGACATGATTCTTCAGTAACTATATTTTATTTTCTAATAACATTGGAATAAAAATATATGCTATGCAAAAAAATTATGCTGCACAAGACTGTATTTTTAAATGGTACTATCATTAAGGTCTTTTTTAGAGTTTTATATTATTGGAAACTGGAGGTTTGAGTCAAGTATAACAAAATCTGATACGTTCAGCAGCCTCTATAACTAATAAAAAATAACTACTAACACTGCTCATGAACATCCTGAGTATGGTCTTTGCTTAACTCTGTAATTTGTCATCATTTCCTGTTCCAAATGTCAAGAGAGTCTCTATGTGCTGCTTCATTTTCATGCATAGGCAGCCAAAGGTGTCTTCTCAATCATACTTTTGGTCCAAACCTCTGTAGCACACATCACTTGGCTTCTGATTGTCCAGAATTTTTTTTAGTAGAGATTTATGAATAGAGATGAACCATCGCGGGTCAGTTGGATGTCAGAATGACAAGTATTTGAAGACTGATATAGGCATTTTGAAATCAAACTGTCAAAATATGATATCTAAAGAATTGAGACTTTTAAACCTAACATCATGATGAAATAATAACTTGGTTATTATTTCAATATTATTTCACTCTAATTTACTAGTAAACAATTTAACTTACTGGTAAAATCATCTTCACATTCCTTCTATTGGCCCCTGCCTAAAACCTCTCAAGTAACTATTACATTTTAAGTAAATATTAGGCTGTTAAAATTGTATTCATGCATATTTGCCCAGGAGACAGTTAAATCAGCTCTGTTACTGTGTTCTATGGAACTACATAATTACAGGCCTTTCAAAGTGCATATTATTAACTTAGTGCATGACTACTTCAAAGTAGACATGCTGCTGATGAGTTGAGTCAATATGCACATGGTATTTTCAGCCCAAGCTTTCATTCTCAGGGGGAACTAAAAATAAAGAGGCTTCTGAGTACACGGTAAGAAGAAATTAGGTATGAACTTTATATTTCACACAGTCATCCTTGATTTCCAAGTATCTAAATATTGAATGCTCTATTTTATAGCATTATATGTATACAAAATATCCAGTGATTTTTCTAAATGACATCTTGCGTAGGATATTTGATTATATATACATATATACATGAACACACACATGCGAACACACACACACCAGCCAGGTTAAGCACAAACCAAAGGACAAATCAGAATACATGTTTATTTTATTACAATAAGGATTTCACATTCCTAGTGTATCCACAGGATCACCTGCTACTTAAGATGTTCCCAATTTCTGGTACCAGTGTTTCTGAAGAATGGGTTAGCTGAAATAGGATTCCTTGAATGTGATAGAATAAAGACAATGGGCATTAACGGGGTTAGAGACTTCCATGCAGACGTAGGTTGATCTTAGGAGACATCTTCACCTCTCATTAGAGAAGAACTTTCTCAATCTGCAGATGCTTCCTTCTTCACAGCTGTCACAGATGTTGACTTCTTAGGTCACACCAAGGGCATTATTTGTCCTTTTTCTTTCCTGTTTCCAGGTCAACGATCTTTCTTCAGATTGATGTATAATTCTTTCAGAAGCCTTATCTGATGGTTAGATGATTTATATTATGCCCCACTCATTCCAGTTAAATAACCTTTCCACCCACCTAACAGATAGGAATGGGTTAATCCTCCACTCTACTTGCCAGTCCCACATCCAGACCAAGACAACTCCATAGGTTACACAACTGAGTCCTCACCATGCCCTTCATGTTGTCCCTTTCCTTCTTTCACTGAAGAATGGGTAAACTGTCTTCTCCACTCCAAGACTCACCATTATCCTTCAGACTGTCAACATACACATGCATGGTTCTCCCAAACACCTAATGTTTGTCTATGGTCTCATTTCATGAGCTTACCTCAAGCCTATCTCAGTCCTATGTTTCTCATGACTGAGTCTTCCATCAGCAAAGAATGTTATGTTTCTAAATGCTGAGTTACTCTGAACGATCACATTCTGTCATTCTGTTTTCATTGCCCTGCCTCACTGATGTCCAAAACACTCATCTGACAAAATTCATCTGACAGGTTGGACCATTCCAAACATTACTTTATGCCCATGATCAGGTAGCTAATTGTTTCTTGGAAACAAATACAGTGCTCATATACACAGACATGTGCACTTGAAACTCTGAATACATGATCTTAAAATTCATTTGGGCATCAACCCTTGTGAAATTCCTTATGCAACTCTCTCCCTTCTCTCTGGAGCCAATTCAGTTTTTCATAAATATGTTTCCTCTCTGAACTTGGTGACAACTATTTCTTCACAGATATTGTTATTGTGAGTAATTTCCATCAGATGGGAACACCCCCTATTTCCAGCTGTCATTCTATATCTATAATTGTAACTGCCTTTTTTATCTATTTCTTCTCTGCCTTCTCACCCTTCCCACCCCTCTAAGAAAGTGTTTTACCAATTTCAACTCATTCCTAGATGAGTGATTAGAAAGGCAGCACACACCGACTACTACCCCATGACCATCTTTTTCTCTCTTTCCTTAAGTCAAGCTCTGACTTCGAATTCTGTTTTATGGAGATGAAATTCCCATGTCATAAGGTCAACCTTTGTAAAGGGAGTAATTAAGTGGATATTGGCACATTAACAGTGTTGGAAAACCACCTCTTACCTAGTTCCCAAACATCATCTGAAAAGAAAACCACATATCCAGTAGACATTTTCCCTATGCCATTGCCAGACACCAATTGTTTTTTATCCATATGGATTAACTTATTCCAGATACCCCATATACATCAAATCATACAGCGTGTGACATTTTGTGTATGATTTCTTTTATTTAGCACATTGTAAAAGTATATCTGTGTTATAGTAGAAATAGATACTTCATTGCTTTTATAACTGAGTAATATTCCATCTGTATATCTACACCAGATTGTATTATTTGTGGATGGCCATTTAGCCTATTTCTGCCTTTTGGTAATTGTAAACAATGCTCCTATGAACATGAAATGACATATGTTTATTTAAACATTCATTTTTTGTGCATTTTGGGTAGAATTGCTGGATCATATGGTAATTCCATGTTTAACGTATGAGAAATTTCCTGTTTTCTACAGTGTCTGCAGCATTTTATAGTTCCACCAGCCTGTGTGAGGTTTCTTATTTCTCCTCACTTACTCTCTTATCCTCACTTTTTAAAATTGCGTGTGTGCGCGCACACATGTGTGTTTTAGGATAGCTGCTCCAGAAAGCGTGAAGTGGTTCCTTATTATGATGTAGTAACTCAGATCAGATTCTCTCCTTCCCCAAACTTGGCTGTTATTGATAAACATGGCTATAGTCATCCATTAATTCAATTATTTTGCCAAAATATTTCCACAAAGACTGTATTCTTTGCCATGTGTGGTCATGAAAATCTCTGTTCTGTTATCTCAGTTGTCAGCCAGTGATCTCACAGAAATTTCCTGGGAAGCTGCCTGTAACTCTGCTTTGGCCTTTTCCTCGCCTTTGCTCAGTGTGTACAGATCTTTCAGAGACAGATGCCTAGCAGCCTTGCAACTTTCCTGAGCGTACACTGGGTACTAGGCATTTGTGCTTCACTTTGCCTTCCCCTGTACATCTGCGTCCTCATTCTCTCAATAATATTCCTGCTTAGTCTCTTCCTTTCCAGGCCTACAGCTTCTATCTGCTGTTCTTCCGTTCTGATGTCTCTTGTCTCAAGAGGTATGGAGTGTGTTTGCCTTCAAATCTTTCCATAGCTATTTCCAAAGCTACTCTCACCCAAGTTGGAGGAGTGGTGGTGGCAATGACACAACTGTCAGCTTTGGCAGTGTCCTCTTAGTTTAGGGTGCACATCCATGGCATTTAGGGAACAACGCCTGCATTAACACCTGGAACCAATATGCCGATGAGGATTACAGACCACTGTCGCTGCATCTGCTCCAGCCCTGCTGTACTAGAGGATGAAGGACAGTGGTCAGGTGGGCAAAAAGTCCCCGTGCTCTCCCACTGGACTTCAGCCACACTTTACTAAGTGTGGCTGAACGTTGCTTTGACTGTCTGATAGACTTTTCAGTATTTTACTTTCCCAACAAATTTGCAATCTAGTTTGTTTTTAAAGAGCTTAATTTACCAGAATTGTATTAGGCCCATAACACCTACAAATTTCCAACTCTATTTCCTGACTTCCTCATTCTCACCATCAGTCCCCATTGCCATTGTTAAATGTTTCTACTCCCCATCAAGAGGAATTCATATGGTCAAACATTATAGCCATTGTGATTGTACAGGATGTGAAGCCTTCGGTAGATGATTAGTTCATGAATGAGATTAATGTGGTGATTAAAAAAAGAGCCCCAGAGAGCTGCCTTTTCTATTACACCATGTGAAAGCACTAGAAGTTGGTAATCTGTAATGGGAAAGAAATATGAATCTCCCAAGAAGCCAAGCATGCCAGCATCCTGATCTTATACTGTTCTGTCTCCAGAATTCTGAGAAATAAATTTCTTTACAAGGTACTCAGCAGACCAAACTAACTAGACCTCCAGTTACTGCCATTCAGGAGGATACCAGATCAAAGACCATCAACCCATGGATTTTGAGAGGTTGTTCTTGGTATAAATTGGCATGTACATTTATTTCTCTTTGGCTTCTCGTGTTGGGAGAATATGTTGGGAATAAAACATTGGGTAAATTCTGTTCCACTAGACTAGTTAAGAAAGAACAATGTGCACAGTGGTCGAACCCTATAAATCATCTCAGTGTCTCAACCCTCATGTCTCAACAGAAAAGGAAAATAAATATTGCAAAAGAGAGAAGGCTCATCATGGATTGAGTAAAGCTTGGAGACTCATGATTATAGAGCAAGAAGTACCATAAGGAAAATTACCCACTAAAACTCGGATTACATGGACCCTGCACTATTACTTTTTCCACAAAAACAAGTGCCTTTGTTTATTGATCTTCATGATGTGCTCCTTGCTGCACAATGTCCATTCTTCACTATGCTGAAAATTAGAACACTATCCAATCTCCAGTCTGTCATACACGTTTTCTTTACGTTCTCTCTACCCTCTCTTCTGTCATCATCGTCTGTCTCTCATCCCTTTTCTATTTTCCTCATCACTCTCATATCTAATATGGATCTCAGGGAGGCTTGTGCCAGCACTGGGAAAATCTCATTTTTAGGCAAGCTGTTTGGATCCCTGCAAGACAGGATTTATTTTTAAAGTTCCACATTGCACATTGTTGGCTCTCCAATATCTTCTGGCAATAAGATGCAAACAAGGCAGAACACATAAAAAAAGAAGAAAAACACCCAAACATTTTCATTCCCCTTTTCCATATTCTCCCCCAGCCAAGTTTGGAATGGCTTAAGGGAAAGGTTTTTTTTTTGTTTTTTTTTTTCCCCTTCTTCTTCTTTCCCTAGAACTGGCCACTATGAGGCACCTTTTGGATTGAGACATTTTCCTGTTGGCCTCTCCTAGGGTATCTAACACCGAGTTCTGGTCCATTTCACTCATCCAAGAAATCACTACTTGAGAGAGAAATTAGTCTTTGGTTGAAGAACAGGCCTTATAATTTAAGGATTTTCCTTGCTAAGTAGATGCACACCTCTAGATTTCTGGTTCTTTTGGATCTTCAATTCATTCTGACTATCTTGAGGCCACAAGAATTAAAAATTTCATATACAGTGGTTTGTCACTATCAAAAGTGAATCATCACAAGAAGAAGACATGTGTGCGGTCTTTGAAGATAGTTTGGAGCAATAAACCAGAAGTTCTGCTGAAAGTCCTCAGGTTTTCATTGCAGAGAATTGCTCTTGGAGAAGGAGTCTAGGAGCTAACTGAGTCACTTCTCCACTGTTTCTTCACCTCTTTTCTGTGGCAGACATCTGCAGCATAAATAGATGAGCACTTGTGGTCCATCTTTCCCTATACCAAACACTCCAGGTTTGTTATCACCAAGGCAATTGAGTTTTTCTAGATGAAATTTTCCCAATGAATGGTATATGGGTTGTTGACTTCCTTCCTTGTTTTATTATGATCTCGGAGCCTTTCTGGGTTGTAGGCTGAAAGTGGTTAGAAAAGAGTTCACTTATTTCCCTTTCTAGAAAAAGGGAATAAATAATACAAATTCTACTGTAAAGAAAAATTAACCAACTGTCCAAATTAATATCAAAAGATGGGGTGATTATGTAGAATGTAACTGAGATTTCAAGTAAGAAATTGAGTTGAAAGAGACTGAGAAGAAAAATTTAGTTAGGATTTTAATACTAAGAGAACATCTTCTTTGTGTTTGCAACAAATTCTAGGAATCCAGAATCATATGACACTCCTTCACTTACCAAATATAAAATCAAGAAATAAATAAACCTGATTGCAGGTTTATTGTCCCCTCATCTCACTCCTGTTTAATGGTGACACCTCTTGTGCAAGACCTGGTTGCCTGAGCATTTTGGTGAATACACAGAAACAAGACTGATCAGTGTCTCCAGTCCTTCCCAGCTTATAAGTTCCTGGTAACATTGGGCGTCATTTCCCTAAAATAAATGCATTGGTGTTAATTTGGGAAAGAAACACAAGGTCAGTAGTCAAATATATACCTTGACCATTGCTAAAGAATTCTCTTACTAATAAAGTTGAAAATAGTCCTTTTCTGACTTATTTGAGAATATGATGTGGAGACATTGGGGTCAATTTTACTGAGCCCCTTTACAGCCAATCTGATGTAAGAAGGCCATGAGCCAACATTCACAGGATACACAAAGGAAAGATTTATTAGGCAGCCAGAAATCCAGACAACTAGGAGGTTTGGCAAGATGCTGCTCACCGCAGTAGAAATCACCCCAGACTTCATTAGCGCCTGCTTGCCTGCAAATGTCTCACTGCTGTGTGTGCAGTGCTCCTTGGGCAATAACCTTCATTTGGAAGAGTTATGGGCTCTTTTACACGCATCTTTTAAAAACAGTAAACAGCCAAACATCAAATATGCTCATCACCAAGTAACAATGATGACAGCAAGAACAAAATAAATGAATTAAAATAATCTGACAGCTATTTTCTCTTTGGCCAACAGTGTTTCTTCTATAGACTATTATGGAGTCTTCATACCTTTGCAATATCTCTCTTTTAATTATTTTATCCTAGAAATCATAAATTACATAGCTCTATCCTGAGTAATGCTTTTCAGCCCCCCACTGTTGCAGAAATGTGTTTTCCTGAGCCCAAAGAATCAGTAGGATGAGGATGTCTGTGTGTACCTGTCCCGTCTTCTTGCCCTTGAAAGCACTGAATACGCTTCAGACATCTCAGCTCAAGGATGAAGAATAATGATCCATGCCTCTCTGAAGAGCAAACTCAGTTTTCATTTTTTAATCTCCTCTTCACCATAGGCACTTTGCCTTCCCAGATGTACCACTGAGCAAGCACATGTTAAGATTCACTTCATCAAGCAAATGTCTCTTGATTTTGCCTTTTGAAGAAACTTCCACTTTTTTTGGTGGGGGTGGGATGGGGGTGAAACCCTGGTTTTCTTTTGTGAGCAACATTTCCCCTTCATTCTCATTAGAGGTGATTTGGATGTGGCTACTGAACCAATTTCTGCATTTTTTCAACCAAGGATAAGAACAATACCTCAGCAGTCTCTATTGGTTCTCTGTCTATGTCCCTTCAGTTGCCTTTTTAATTTCCGTACCCTCCATTCTCTTCCAATGGCCAGGAAAACCACAGTTGTTGGAATGCTGCTTTTGTGTTGATGAAACCTGCATCCAGGTACAAGGCAGGTAGAAAGTACCTAGAGGGAAACTCCGTGGAGGTAGTCCTTACCTAGATTCAGGTGAATGTGGCAGTATCAGTACCCTAAACCTCTCACTTACTGACAAGGTTCATACTTAATTACATGATCACACCCCAGTCTCTCATTGGTAACTGATTTAATAGCACTCTGAATTCGCTGGCTTCCCTATCACCCACTTAGGTTCTTTGCAATTTCTAGTAAACAGTTTTCTGTGGAATCCATGGCTCAAGGTCTGCATCTGGAGGAACTGGGACCAAGACAAAACCAAATTGTGGTAGATCAGAACTTTCTATGCCCTGGTTTCAGTGACTACAGTTTCAAACCTGACCCAAGCCAGACCAAGGAGTGACCAGGTCTTTTCCTGAAGTCAGGAAATGAAAGGTACTTTATTTCTTTTGGGATTCCTGTGTGAAGTATTAGCTGGTAACATTTTTATTTTTTTCAATACATAGGTAGAGTTCTTTGGTGAGGATAAAACTGACATTCTTGAATATTGTTTCAGAAGATAAGAGGAGCATTTGCCTGAATCCGTATTTGACCCTCCGATTTACTGCAAGCCTTTTCCATTACTCATGCCTATTCCCTTTTCACCATTTTAAAGGCCATATTGAGTTAATTTCTGTTTCTCAAAACTGAAAGTTCTGATTAATTCAGATAGGAGCTCAAAGCTTTCAGCTCTGCTTGCACTCAAGGTGGTGCTGGTCAACCAGAAGGGGATTTGCTCTCTGAACGTCTGATCTATATGTGTTTCTTGGTCAGTTTGTGTATCTGGAGGTGAGGTATCCATGCTGATATCTGAATAATGAAAAGCTTGTCTTTTTTCTATCTTTACCACAAACATTTAGAGAGGCTACCCTCCAAATTTGGTTGGGACAGAGGAAAAAAATTTGTAAAATATTTTATCATCTTTCTTCTATGAAATATTTTGGAAGATATGAGCAAATAGTCTTTGAGGACAAAGCCTTATGTAGTCAAGAAATTTGTTCACATGAGTTAAATTATTGTCTTAATTTTGCAGTGTAAATTGTAGGCTGCATTTTTTGTTTTAATTAAGCAATGCCCCAAATGGTTTTGTGGCATTTTCCTCCCAGGATTGAGATCCTACACACATCAGCTTTGTGCATGAGAACCAGGAATTAAAACTGACCACAGTTAATGGGAACCTGCTCGGGCCCATTTTATAGGCTCTACTAAGCAAAGTGCAAAGAGAAAACAGGCTAAGTGAAGAGGGAAAAACACAATTCTGCCTTTTCAATAAGTTTTAATAATGTATAATCCCCCAGAAAGTAACATATGAATAGAATTATAAATTCTGGGTTTGTTGCTTTTCTACCATTTAGGATTTGTTAAGTGCCCCAAGGAAATTGTCCTTTATATTTTTAAGTTCAGCTCCAATACTTTCAATTAGGGCATGCTGTCAGAATAAGCAGTTTTCTGCAAATATGTGATTTAAAAAGACTAATGCTAAATCTTGAGGTGTCCCCACTCCAGTGGAGACTCAAGAGCTTATGGGTCCTGTGTGGATCCTAATTATAAGGTGGCTTCCTCTGAAATCATCTGTTACGTGTGTACGATCTTACTATCCAGTCCATAAAGTAAAATACAAGCAATGGTTGCTCAAGAAATACTTGTCATTGTTATCCTTTTCAGTGTTCTCATGAGACAATGTCTTCTTTCTTAAGTTGAGTCACTTGTTCTGGGTTTTACTCTCTTTTTAGGCTTAGTTTGGTAGGATTTTATGCAATAATTCTTTCAAAACATAGAGCAGCCCCTGAATATATCTAGCACTCTCAAGAGAGGCCCCAGATATACAGACAGAAACCCTTCATTAACTACAGTGACTCAAAAGAATAAAAGGGCTAGGAAATGCTCTCCTTCTAGTTTGATCTCTGGTGACTCTTCTTGCATTCAGGAATTGCCTAAGAATCTTGGCCAGTTCAGGGTGCTACTGGCCAGCTGCAGTTACGTGTGTTTATTTTTGAAGCTCCCCTGTTTACTCAATTGGTCCTCCTACACTGGACCTCTCCCAATTACATGTTGAAGTTTCTATCCAAAGTTTCTCATATTTCCTTTCATTTTCTTTGTTTTTTTATTAAGTTTATTGGTACATTTTAGATATACGTAATGATCACATTCATCATATGGAATTTGAACCTGTGCATGATATAATTTGATTCTTTTTTCCCATTCCCCTCTTTAGTCACTCTTCCTCTCATTTTCAAAAACTTTGCTACCATTTTTTGCCTTCTTTTCTTTTCATTTGTTTTCTTGTCGTCCTTCCTCTCCACCTTCCCCTCCCTAGTTTCTCTTTCTATTTGAATATTTTCTTCGTCCTTCACAATATCTATTATACATTAGGATCCTTATTTGTTTTTTTTGGGTTCTCACACAAGAAAAACAATGCAGTATCTGCATAAGTATACCTGATTCATTTCACTTAACAGTATGGCCTCAAGGTCCATCCATTTAGCTAGAAATGTCTCCATTTTATTATTCTTTATGAGAGAGTAGTACTCTATGTACAAAAAAACCACATCTTCTTTATCTACCCATCAATTGATGGACATTAGGGCTGTTTCTAAGATTTAGGATTACCAATTGTGCTGCTATCAATATGGGTGTGCATATATTGCTGGGGTATGATGCTTTTAATTATTTTGGGATGATAAAAAGAAGGCAAATAGCTGGGTTGAGTAGAACCTCTAGTCCTAGTTTTTTGAGGAAACTCCACACTGATTTTCACAGTGGTTACACCAGTCTACATCCCACCAACAGTGAAGAAGGGTTCTTTTTTCCCCACAGCCACTCCAGCATTTGTTATTGGTTGATTTCTTGATAATAGGCCTTCTTTCTGTGGGGAGATAGAACCTCATTGTTGTTTTAATTTGCATTTCTTAAAATCTTAATGACATTGAACATTTTTTCATGTGTTTATTTGCCATCTCTACTTCTTAATCTAAGAAGTATCTATTCATCAGATGCCCATTTTTGCATTGTGTCTTTAAATCTGGGGTATCTGAGTTTTTCATATATTCTAGATAATAGTCCTTTGTCTGAAGAACAGCTGGAAAATTTTTTCCAGCACTACGGGTTGCCTCTTTACTCTGTTGGTGGTTTCTCTTGCTGTGAAAAAGATTTTAATAAAAGGAGACCACAGTGGTTGATTCTTTGTGATAGTTCCCATGCATTTGGGATGTTGTTCATAAAATCTTTGCCTAAACCAATGGCATCAAGAGTTCTAACTATTTGATCTTACAGCCGATTTAGTTTTTTTTTTTATTTTTTATTTTTAAAGAGAATAGAAGAAAACAAAACAAAACAGAACAAAACAAAATAAACAAACAAACAAAAAAGAATAGAGTCAAACACAATACAGCATTTCAAAACAGAACACAGAAACCTACACAGGTCTTCAAAACATAACAACAGGAGATTAACTATGGTTACCCCAGTGTCTCTTGCTTTCTTCAAAATGGTTGTTTTTACATTTACAGACAATAAACTCAAACTAAACAAGGCAATACATAACCAGATAAAAGCAAAAGAGCACTACAGGCAGTCACGCTGGCCAACAAGAAATAAGCGATGGCTACCATAGTGTCCCATTTTACAAAAGAGCTATTCCTATTTTCTCACATATTGCAATCAAATTGTAGGAAAGGGATTTAAACCAATCAAATCAAATAATAAAAGCACTGTTGCACTTCAGAACCTTTTTTTCCATATTTATCAGGAATTTTCTATCTCATTGAGTCTTTCAGTTTCTTACAATAGGAGACAATGCGGTGTTTACACATGTGGGTTTGCTTTATTTCACTTATAAGTATGGACTCAAGTCACATCCATTTACCTATAAAAGCCTCAAGGTGATCATTTTTTATAGCTGAATAGTATTATATTGTATAAAAGTACCACATCTTTTTTATCCATTCTTCAATTGATGGGCATTTGGGTTGTTTCCAAGATTTGGCTATTACAAATTGTGCTGCTATAAACATGGGTGCATATATATCACTGTGGTAAAATGAATTCATTTCTTCTGGGAATATGCCCAGCAGTTGAATAGCTGGGTTAAATGGGACTTCCAGTCCTAGCTTTTTGAGAAACCTCCACACTGACCTCCACAGTGGTTACGCCAGTCTGCACTCCCACCAACAGTGGAGAAGGGTTCCTTTTTCCCCACAGCCTCTCCAGCATTTATTGTTGGTGGTTTTCTTGATCTCGGCAATTCTTTCTGGAGTGAGATGAAATCTCAGAGTTGTTTTAATTTGCATTTCTCTAATGACCAATGATGCTGAACATTTTTTCATGTATTTATTTGCCATTCGTATTTGTTCAGCTGAGAAGTGTGTTTTCATCTCAGATGCCCATTTTTGGATTGGGTCTTTGAATTTCAAGGGCCTGATATTTTTTAATTCTTTATATATTCTGGATAGAAGACCTTTGTCTGAGGGGCAGTTGACTAGAATTTTATCCCAGTCTGTGGGTTTTCTTTTCACTCTGTTGGAGATTTCTTTTGACATGCAAAAACTTTTTAACAAGACAACATCCCAATTGTTGATTCTGGGAAGTGTTTCCCTTGCAGTTTGACTTTTGTTCATGAATTCTCCACCTACCTCTATGTTTTCAAGATTTCTACCTACTTTTTTTCAAAGCAGATTTAGTGTTTCTGTTTTAATATTTAGATCTTTGATTCATTTTGACTTTAGTTTGGTGTATGGTGATAAGCTTGGGTCTAATTTTAGTTTTCGGCATATGGCAAGCCAGTTTTTCCAGCACCATTTATTAAAGAGGCTATCTTTCTTCCAGTGAACATG